>JAODAL010012338.1:0-95814 GCA_025379985.1 Phyllomedusa bahiana
AAATGTTTTTGTTTTGTCTTTTAAATTCTGAAAATTTGCTAGATTATGGTTTCAATACAATCCTAAGAACAATGGCCTTGCACCAATATTTTTCAGCATACAATGGTCTTCCTGGGACATTTTACCTTAAAACCAGACTCAACACATGTTGTCACAGACACCACTAATCTGCATCACGGGAAATCCAACAATCAAACTAACTTTTTTGCTTAAAAAAACACTGATTATTAAAGCCATGCACACTTTTTTCTGTACTGCTATTTACAGGACCAGGAGGAGCTGTTCCTTTGGGTACCAGGGGGGGGCCCCTTTTTCCTTCATTTCCCAAAGGCATTGTAAAAAGTACAGACAAAAAGAACTCCTATCCTTCAAATAAAAGTCCAGCTTCCGCACCTTTTCTCTGATTTTAAAAAGTAAGGACTTGCTTTATCTGTAGCTTAATTTTCTTTAATCTTCATGTTGCATTATCTTGGTGAAATTTTCAGATCCAATTACCAGTTTTCTATAGAGTTATGGTTTTAACATAAAATGGTTGTTCAATTAATATTGTATGTTGAGGGACCACTGTACATTTATATTGTGCTTGGCCAGATTTGCGAGATCTCTCTTCCTTTCAATCTTTTTCCTTCCCATTATCAATCTATTTATCTGTCTACAGTATGTTAGCGATTAAATCGAAAAATTTTTAAACGGCCAGTTTTTTATGATGACAAATTTTTAATCATGGAAAATTTAAGGTTAAAATCTGTGCATCACTTTTAAAAAACGCGCCATTTTCGGCGCTTCCTGTCATTTTGGGGGGCCAAAAATCAGCAACGAAAAAGGCGGTGAATGTGTGTGCACTCATGAACTGGGATTGTAGGTTTGCGATTGGCGGGAAAAAATCACAGACCCTTTTTTTTAAACATAGAAACCCTTTCCTTTTTCAGCCTCATGCCCCTCAAGCGTCTCATAGCATAGGACTTCGCTCTGCCTGTGTCCAAAAACCAGCTCAGCAAAAATTAATCTATTTTTTTCACGAGAAAGCCTACGTTAGCGTACCCTTACAACATTTTAGATTAGAGTTTGGGAAGATTTTATTATTGGGTAAGAATTTTAAAAGCACTCCCGCAGTAAATCAGGGGGGGGAGCGGCGGGGGGCGCCCCCGCGGGCAAACACAGACAAGCTCTATAAAAATACTGGATAAAGTTCACCAAGATTAGTGTAAACATTGCACTGCAATAGCTTCATTTTTAACATTTTTCTATGAAAATATTTCCTGGATATTGGGCACCAACTTATATTAGATACACATCTTTTCTAGAACTGCAGGTCTCTTTGTGGGTGCAAAACTCCACTTTAATTTATCTATACATTTAGATAGGGGGTTCATTTTCAATTTTTCCCATTTCCCCCTTTGTTCAAAATCCACCTCATTAAATTAGAATCCAGCAATTTTTTTAGTCAGCACAGTTTGTAGGTGCAAAAATACCTTTATTATCCGAATACATTACAGATACGGTTTTTTGCACTTTTTTTTCCCAATCCAGATTTTTAATTGAGCAAACCTTTCCCTTAAATGTGAATACAGCAATTTTTTAGTACCACAGGGAATGAAAGGGCCAAAAAAACTTTTTTTTATCCGAAACATTACAGAAAACGTTTTTTTTGCACTTTTGCCCATCCAATTTTTTGAAGACCACCTTGCAGTTAAATTTGTTTTAGCAATTGTGTAGTTACCACAGGGGGAAAATAGGTCCAAAAAAAACCTTTTTTAAACCAAAACATTACAATACGTTTTTTTTACTTTGGCGCACTACAGCTTTGTTCATTTTTAGCACCTTGACTTTAAATGTGAATCAGCAATTTTGTATCACCACAGGGAATTATAGGGGCCAAAAATAAACCCTTTTTTTACCAATCATTACGATACGTTTTTTTGCACTTTTGCCCATCCCGATTTTTTTATAAGGCCCCCTTGCAGTTAAAATTTGAATCCAGCAAATTGTGTATTACCCCATGTGAATTGTTAGGTGCCAAAAAAAAACCTTTTTATTACCAAACATTACAGATACTGTTTTTTGCACTTTTGCCCGGTCCAATTTGTTTTATAGAGCCACCTTCAGTTAAATTTGAATCCAGCAATTGTGTAGTTACCACAGGGAATTTATAGGGCCCCAAAAAAACCTTTTATTATCCGAATACATTACAGAACTGTTTTTTTTCATTTTGCCCCGTCCAGATTTGTTGAAAAGCCACCTTGCAGTTAAATTTGAATCCGCAATTGTGTAGTTTTCCACAGGGAATTGATAGGGGCCAAAAAAAACCTTTTAAACATCCGAAAACACTACAGATACGTGTTTTTTGCACTTTTTGGCCCAGGTCCAGATTTGTTGAGATAGCCACCTTGCAGTTAAATTAGAATCCATCAATTGAGTAGTTACCACAGTGAATGATAGGTGCCAAATAAATAGCCTTTTATTATCCAGAATTACATTATCAGATACGTGTTTTATCACTTTGGCGCAGGCCACTTGTTGATGATCTACTTTGGCAAGTATAAATTTTGAATACAGCAATTTTGTAGTCACCACAGGTGAAATTGTGATTGGTGCCAAAAAATAACCATTTATAATCCGAATACATTTCAGAAACGTGTTTTTTCACTTTGGACTTTGGCGCAGGCCAGCTATTGTTGATAGAACTTCTTTGCAGTTATATCAGATCCAGCAATTTTGTATTTTGATTTTGAGGATTTGAGAATAGCAATGATTTGCATCTTTTAATTAGAAGACTCTTCCCAAAACTCTTCCATACCTTCACAAATATTTTAAATATTTCTGAACATGTAGCAAAAATCATTGGTAAGCGAGCAAAGAGGGGGGTAGACATGGAGGTAGAGGTACGAGAGAAGGTGCTCCTTCCAGTGCTGTCACAACACCGCATGTCCGAGCGATCATCATTAGCAGGACCGTCAGGCCTGTCATCGCTGGGTCAGGGGCCCTGTGAAACTCAGTAAACGAACATGCTTCTCCAATCAGGTCCTTCAGTGGTTAATGCACACCTGCATTCCAGCATCTATACCCCCACGTCCTCACCAGTCACGTCCACCAAATGCCGTCATCAGCATCACCAGCATCTCCGTCCAACATGAAAGCATCCCAAATGTACAACTTCGTGTACCCACCACTGTGGATAATCCATTTATATTTTTGTTCTGAAGACCTCTTTGATGACAAAATGCGGTTGGGGTCAGAAGGCATGTTTAAAAGATCAAGAGGCCAAAGAGGATATTTTTTCTCAGCTCTGACTCCCAGCTTTTTACTTTGATGCCATCATAGGAGGAGAAGGAATGGCCGGTCAAATCCGGCAAAAATCCCGCGGTCGCAACGCCTTGATGTGCAGTCCCTCTTTGCTTGTAGCACTGCAGCTCCTGTAATGCAGAAGTCCCTGTGTTGATGAGTGAAGAAGACGACATGCGGATCACCAAACGTGGTCTTTTCATAGAATTGCTGCGAGCGCTTCATCAACAGGACGGGTGAGGAAGACGATGGGGTAGTTGTCAGTACTGGTTCAGGTTTCCGCTTCAAAACAGGGGAAAGGGCGTCGCAGAGTCCTGCGAGATGGATTCCGCCAGCACACAGTCAAGCGCAAACCCCGCTCACCTCTATCGCCGTCAAAAAGAGTCCAGGACCTCTCAAGCCTGGGCCTTCATTTGAGCAAGCCTCCTGATTCACCCCAGCGATGAGTCATATGCCGCCTATGGCCGTAAACGCTTAAGTAGAATGCAAGAACCTATAGGTGGGTTTAACCACACAACCAACATGTCTAGTCCACATGCAGCGAATGCATGAGTTGAAATGGAGGCAACACTTGAGACCATAAAAAGGCCAGACCAATCGCCGGGCCTCCAACCACTGTCAACACCCTCTGTCTCCGCCTCCTCCTCCTCCGCCACCACCAAGCGTTCCTCACTGCCTATGTCTCCAGAGTGCATGATTCAGGGAGTCCAGCCTCCGCTTTGTCAGCCTCCAACGTCGCCCGGGTACAACCAGCACCACCAGAGACCCATATCCTACCCCTTACTCGCTTCCGCCAAGTTTGACGACCTGCACGCCATACAGTGGCCATTCTAGCAGCCAGCCCTTCTGTCTTCCGAGGTTTGGGAAGCAGAAGAAACACTTTAACCCAACCCATGCCCAAAGCCAAAGCCTGAATGTCGGCATTGGCCAGGCTTTTGGCCTTGGAAAAAAATGGGAGCCTTTCCTCCGTCTGGTGGACACAGATGGGTTCCGCCCACATCATGGCCCTATTCCTTTCCCCAATACCCCATATGCCAGATCAGGCATTTCTCTTGCCAGAAAAGCCACCCTCCCTGCCCCTGGCCAGCCCAGACGTGGTCATCACAAGAATTCAAGCGCGTTGTCTGCATCAGTTGGCCGGAAAATTCCAGACTGACCACCCGGACACAATGGACTAGTAACACGGCCAAGGCCGCTATATCCTTCGTGACAGCTCACGGTGAGCAGGTGGATTTCTCTGTGGGGGTGACGGTGGCTCTCAGGCTCCGCAGCTCTTCTACAAACCGCAGGGATGGTGCAGGTTCTTTTCCCCCCCAAGGTCCTCTGGTGGCAACACGTTCCCAGAGAAACCAGGCCGTGTCGAAATTAATCTGTCCTTGGAGACGCGTCCACCACACAGGTCAGGAGCTTTGGACGGCACTCGCGCAACGAGACAGATCGCTGCTGGGAGCCAAGAACCTTGTTCCAGCAAGGTGGGTGTTCGATAACGGTCGAAATCTGCTGGCCCTCCCTTAAGATCTGGTAGGCTGGAGCACATCCCTTTCCTGGCACATGTCATGAACCTTGTCGTCCAGAAATTTGCTAAAGAGCTACCCGGCGTCTGGACTGCCTGCTGAGGAAGGTTTCGAAGTCTAAGTTCGCACTTCCGCCGTACGCAGGCCACCCTGCTTTTTCCCCGCCCTGGCTTGTCATATGGCAGTGTCAGCTCACCTTCCGCCCGTCAAAACCGTCTCATTGTTTGACGTTCACACGGCTGGAATTCCACCCTCCACATGCCTCCAGCGATTGTGGCAGCAGCCGGCAATGCCAACGCAGTAACGAAGTTGACACAAGGCCTGTTTAGCAGCGGTGCGGAACCGCACGGGGTGTTGAGCCCACCTGTGAGTGGAGGCAGGTGTAAAGAGCTCTGCACCAACCTTGCCAGCATTGAAGAAGCCAGCCAAAATGGTTCAGTGCGGACAATGCCCCTTGTACATGCATGAGCATTGTGTGATCTTAGTTCTGGAACGATCGTTGGACACTCTTGAAACAACAGGTCCCGCCAGCGACGGTAGGAGGAGACGGACCACAGATGCGGACAACGAGCCTTTCTCTCCATCAAATCCACAAGGCCCCGACAGATTCCACAATTTTTCATCGGTCATCATTAGGCAGTGGTTCGGGACCAGAGCTAGTGCTAGAGGTGGCGCAATCAGCCTCTCAAGGGAGCATCATCTCAGGCAAATTCAGGGTCTGTGATGAAGCTGTGCCAAAGGAAGCGGAGGAGGAGGAGGAGGAGGTATTCCAGACACCGACGTTACCCGACGTCCCTGGCCTGGAAAGTAGGTTGCTGGCGCGAATTTGAGCGGAGGAGTAAATGAGGAAAGATCAGTTTGCTAGTGCCCCTCGACCCAGAGGCTGGGAAATCAAGCTCCATCTCTCACAGTAGTGCTGGATGCTCCATTTCCCTCCAACATGATCCCTCTGCATTAAGTGCCATCAAAATGAAACAACATTACTGGGTGGCCACCCTCCTGGATTCCCCGTACAAAACAAAAAAACTCAGCAACTTTCCTTCCACCCACCCAAATAGAGAGTAAAATGCAGGAAAGGAGACCTTATGATTGATCAACTTGGAGACATCTGTTGCGTCAGCTTCACGTCTCCCAAAAGTTCACGAGTGGGAACAAACATCAGCGACTTGACAAGCAGTAAAGTGCCAGTACGCCGTAGCGGCAGCAGCGCAGCAGCAAGGTGCAGAAGCCTAATGGGTGACCTCTGCAATCACTTTAATTTACCCCCTCACCAAGCGCATGCCATGCAGGGCACACATCCAACACACAGAGACCAAAAAGCTTAAGATCATGGTGCACCCCGACTATCTGCGTCCAAACCACCGATGTTTTTTTGTATGTATTCCGGACCCCAATAGACTTCGGGTATCCAAAATAGACGAATGTCCCGGGCTCGCTCTCGCCACGCCATAGAGTTGTTGTCCCCTGCCCAGCAGCCCAAGTCATAATCTAGTCGACTTCAGCACAGTCCTGCGAGGAGTCATTACAGACAAACGCATCCGTCTTTCCACAGATAATGGTGGATCGTTTGACTTTCATCAAGAATGAATCATCATGGATCTCTTGATGATGTTGTGGGCCTCCCAATGTGCCGAGAGTCACCGATTAGTTGCCGGGGGTCTACTTCACAGTCCGTCTTCATACAAAATGGTCCTCTTTGAAACCTCATTTTTTTTGTAAAAATGTGATCAATTTCTTACTGCAATTTTTTTTCTCTTCTTTCCCAACATTTAAATTTTGCTGGTTTTGCTGTGAGGTAGACTGTAAAAAGACAGAGCAAGGATACATCAATGCCAACACACGAAGTACTCTAGCCATTAGTCAACTAACAGACTCACTTCAAACTTCTAAGACATTAACATCGCATTGTCCAATGGTTTTGAGGATCATGTTTTGCTGTGATATTACAGCTAAAATTATGGGCCTTTGGACAGAAATGTGGCTTTTAAGTGCATTTCTCCCTCACCAATTTAATAGTGGCTGAGGACTCATATTTATAATTTTTTTGGGTCAATGTATCTGTGAGATACAGCAATAATCAATGGGTCCTTTGGAAAAGAAATGTGGCTTTTGTGGCATTTCTCCCTCACAATTGTTTAACAAGTGGCTGAGAAGTCCATTTTTATAATGTTTTTTGGGTCATGCTTCTTTGAATGCAGCAATACTTACAGGGTCCTATTATAAAAAAAATGTTTTTCTAACAGACAATTTGTTCTTCAACAATAGTCCAAAGTGGCTCAAGGGTCATGCTTTGAATTTTTGGGGGCATTTTGCTTAGAAATGCAGCTATACTAACAGGTCCTATTATAAAAAAAATTTGTTTCTAACGACTTTGTTCTTCACAATTGTCAAAAAGTGGCTCATGGTTCATGTTTTGAATTTTTGGGGCATTTTGCTGTGACATGCAGCATATACTACAGGTCCTATTTAAAAAAAAATGTTGTTTCGAACAGACATTTGTTCTTCACAATTGTCAAGAGTGGCTCAAGGGTGATGGTGCTGTCAGAAACAGGAATAGGTAGGACACTGTTAATGGACACATATTGCAAAATGACTTGTTTTTGCAAGATCTTTAACATAGCTATCAATCCCTGTATTGAGACAACCCATTTAATACAATTAAAAAAAAGAGAATCAAAGACATGTGGATTCCATCATATTTTAAAAATGTTGTTTTTTCTAGAATTAAACTACTAAAAAACCTTGCATGTACAAAATCGCTGTAAAAAAAATCCTCTGAATTGTACAAGGAAGTACAGAAAACTTGACCAGAATGTAGGTTATTCAGAGGACATGGAGTATAGGAGCATGACAGAAGAACAAAAGTAACAGAGACAATTTCCACCAGCACGTTAGTAAAATAAGAAAAAGGAATGCCAATAAAAAGGGCACCTGGTGAACAGGATCGTATAACCCCCAGTATTTCAAGTGAAGCTCAATTGGTCCGCACTCTTACGAGGGGCAAGCGCTACCCAGACAGGGACATATATGTCCATGAAAACTAAAATGGTGGGTTGAAAGACTCCTTTTTCTCCGGCACTTTTTAAAATCCTGGGGGTCATGCAGGTTTGTGGCTCATGCTGTGCCCAGACATGTATATTCAATGTCCTTGAAACTAAAATGGTGGTTCAAAGACTCGCTTTTTCCGCACTTTTTAATCTGGGGGGTCATGCAGTTTGGGCTCATGCTTGTGCCCAGGACAGGTATAAGTCAATGTCCCAGTAAACTAAAATGGTGGTTGAAAGACTCCTTTTTCCTGGCACTTTTTAATCTGGGGTCATGCAGGTTTGGGCTCATGCTGTGGCTCGGACGGGATTTAGTCGTGAAATTTTTGGTGGAAAAAGACTTTTTTTTTTTTCCGGCACTTTTTAATTGGGGGTCATGCAGGTTGGGGCTCATGTGCGTTCCAGGACGGGGATAGCCCAATGTCCAGTTAAGTAAAAAGGGGGTTCAAATAAACTCCCTTTGTGGCACTTTTTAATTTGTGGGGTGATGCAGGTTTAAGGGTCATCTTGGTACAAAAGGGATAGTAAATGGCTGTGATTTTTTTTTCGTGGCTTTTTAACCTAAGTGTGTTGCCTAAGATGTAGCCCGTACCCAAAATTTGACTGTTGTGGTTTTAATTTACTTCCCATCGCTGTTTGGTGAAAGAATAAAGGTGTTTTCCCTCCCACAGCTTAATGGTATGGGCGATAATCTATTATCGACCATCGGATATTTTTATTGATAATTCCCCGAAAATGCCCGCCGATTCGATACCAAGAAAACGCTCCACTAGTCATTATGTGAATGTCTTCAGAAAACTTTGTGAAGAGTTTTCCCGGGGGCATTTTTGGGGGGAAGGTTCTTTTTTGGTCCAAATTTTTTTCAACAAGTTGTTCTATCTTTCACTTACTTTGTAATAGCTTGCAATGTACAGGATTAACTGTTTACGCCGGGGTTAACCTTTATTTTACATTACAGATTAATTGCACTTAATTGATTTAAAGTAATTGTAATTGAACTTTCTAGTATATTCTGTCTATGGAATTTTGAGTTAAATGTACTTTGAGATAAGAATCTGCCAAGTAATTCTGAGTGAGCTTTTTCTGTCTTAGGGTATGTTCACACGGCGTGTTTGCTCTGTGTGAACATACGCTTTTGAATGCGTGTTTGCGTCCAACAATGGACCCAAAGCTCAAACAATGGCATGTTTTTTACATGTACAATGTAAAAACGCATCAGCGTTCACATGAGTGATCACCGATGCATGTTTACCTTCGTCTGTCGTGTCCGTCTTTTGGATCCATTCCAAGAATTGACATGTCAATCCTTGGAGCGAAAGATGCAGCAGGAGCCCTATGGACATGTTCACATGTCGTGATTGGATAAGATTTCGAGTCCTTGTTGGACCCGAAAAATGCTTCCAAAAACGTAGTGTCAATTGGATCCAACACACAGCTACGTGTTTGGATTAGTGTTGCATACAGCAAGCTCGCATCCTATACTTTATTATAGGGCTCCTGCTGCATCAATTCTTGTCAATTCTTGGAACGGATCCGAACGACGGACCCGACAGACGCAAGGTAAACATGCATTGACGATCACTCATGTTAACCCCTCTGTCTGCTCCCCTGCTTCCTGCACCTAACATCATGGGCACCTCACTGTAACATCACACCACAGCAGAGGAGTACTACAACCACCAGTATAGAATGTGCCCTGGGGGTAAGAACATCTACACAAGGCACAGGTAACCCTCCCCCCCTTTGCCCAATTAACTGTTTTGGTCCCGTACAGGAATGAGAGTTAGGCTATGTTAACACGGGGTAATTTCGGCACGCATTACGCATCATATTTGCGCTCTAATATGAGCAAGATGCGTGCCAAAATAATGGTATTCCACAGTTCTCATAGAGAACTATAGATTACGCCTCCTCTCCCCGCTCGTACAATACAATTGTATTGTATGCGCAGGGAGATAAGTGACAGTCAATTACTTGTGGCGCGAGTAATGACAGTCTATGGGGCCGGCAGACTGCCGCCTCCCCCTCCCCACCCCCCGCGTCGCGCCGATCAGTGCGGCTCCCAAACACCCCGTGTAATTGCGGGGCGTACTGTATTCCCCGCAATTACGCAATGTGAACATAGCCTTATGGTAAGTGATGCCACCGTGACAACTCTATAACTGATTCCCATCCTCTCCTCTGCCCTGCTCCGCAGCCCATTACAGACTTTATTACACAGAGCACCGCTGTGAAATTTTGTTTCCTTTTGAGAAGAACAAGCAGTTGAAACTGTTATTATGCTACATACAGGCAACAAGGATGCTACCAGGAGTAAAAGACAAGTTTCCAAATGGTTCTCCTGATTTAAATGAAGTAAAATGTCAACCCATACAGACTCAGGATTTACTGGTACATCCTGGTGTCGTTAATTTCCTACTCAGTTATCCCGCTACAAAGTGATCAAAAAGTTGCATCTATCCTAAAATGGTACTATTAAAAAGTACACTTCAGTCTGCAAAAAATAATCCATCATCTATGTCTGTAGGTGGAAGACCGAAAAGTAATTGGTCACAGAAAATGGCGCCGCAGTGCAAATTTAAGGAATAGAGAATGTTTGCATTTTTATGGTACTAAAACATAACAAAAAGCTGACATATTCCAGTATTGCTGGAAACGCATCAACCTGCAAAATACAGATAACACATTATTTATACCGAAGAGTTAATGCTGTAAAAACAAAACCCCCATATTTCACCCCACTTGGAATTTTTTTTCTCAGTTTCCAGTATATGGTGCAGTCAATGACACCAATAAAAAGTACATCTTGTCCCGCATAATAAATTCCTTCATATGCCTATGTAGATGGAAAAATGAAAGTTATGGTTCTTGGAAGACAGGGAGGGGAAAAAATGAAATGTCATATTATTATGACCAGCTGTCAGGAAGGGGTTAATGATCAGGCTTGATCCGAACATCCTTCAACTGTTTAAGCTGATAAAATTGTGATGAAATACATCAGACTATTCTGAAAGATCTCTGTTGAACTAACAATGAGCTTTTGGAGGTGACTGGGATTTCTTGGCGTTGCTGGAAGCAAATAACCGGTCACCTGACTCCTGTAGCACCAAGATTCATCTCTGGTTATGACTGGTTATGGAAATAAATCATGTTCATCTTCCAAATGTTCCTTCCAAGCACAGCACCCAACCAAGCGATTGCCCTCTGGTCAGAAGTGGGCTGATGAGGCATGAATTTTGCTGCAATTCCTCCATTTGCAATTTGCTGACAATAACTCCTTTAAATGTTATTACATTTTTAGCAATTCGGGTGGTACAGGAATGTCTGGAACACGATTGATCATTAATTTCCCCTGATCTATTCATTTCACTTCATTTAAAACAGGAGAACCATTCGTAAACTTGGGTTTTCCTTGTGGCAGAGGCGTTGCTAGGGTCCTAAAACATCTGGGGCTTGGGCCCTCTGTGTTATGTTTTGCTCAATAGTGCTGAGTTCACACAGCATTTTTTATGCCACATCATGAACTGTGGCATTTATTTTTATGGAAAATATTGTGTGTTCCTGTCCGTAATTTTCCACATAGTCCACATAGATCCTGTCCATCATCTCAGCAGTGCAGTGTACAATATGAATCACCGCTGACAAATTTACTTCAAAACCTCTCACCTACGTATGACAGTGTAATACCCAGGGGCGTTGCTAGGGTCCTAAAACATCCAGGGCCCAGGCCCTCTGTGTTAAATTTTGCTCAGTAGGGCTGGGTTCACATGGAATTTGTCGAACCTCATCGTGAACCGCGGATGTGTTTTTACAGAGAAGAACCTTCTGTTCCTGTTTCTGCACCTTCCACACAGATCCCGTACAAGTCCTAAGCAGTCACTGTACAATGAAAATCAGCAATGACAAATTTGCTTTTTCTAAATCACTCACCTTCGTATGACGGTGTGATACCTTACAAATAAGTCACCAAAAAATACACTGATACATGGAGCAAATAGACCAGATGAGTCAGTTACTAAAAAAAAAAAAAAAAATAATACCCAAAAAACTATTTTTTATTTAAGGATCAAATAACCTCCCAGACCCTGCCCGAAAGGCCCAACCATGTGACATCATTTACACACCCCCTTGAAAATTTTACACCCAACAGGACCATATAGTGGTAAAAAAAACCAGCAGAAATAAATGTTTACACTGCAGTTAATGTAGTGACCACAGGAACGTCTTTTCTGATCAGCTTTTGTTCACTTTCCTTTTTTCCCCAAACGGTTCACACCTTCCCTTTCGGGTTTTTCTCCCGGCCAATAACCGCCCCTGCGATTTTGGAACAAATAATTTGAATCCCTACATTTCCAGAACCCCTTATTATGGGTTATAAGTCCCCTCATTAGGGAGGTGTATAGGCCCCCTCTTTAAGGAGCATATATAGGTCCCCCCCAAAAAAAAGCAGGTATTAAATAAGGGTCCCCCCCGGGAGTATTTATGGGTAAGGATCACCTCAGGCAGGTATTAGATATGGGCCCTCAGGCAGGTATATGGGATATAAGGTCACTTCAGGGGTTTATAGTACGAGTCACTCTTAAAGGGTTATATAGATACGGGGGTCACTCTCAGGAGAAATATTAGAACAGGGTCCCCCGGGGGAAAGGTAATATAGAATAGGGTCATCGGGGGAGGTATATAGATATGGGGTCACTCTCGGGATTATATAATTAGGTCATGGGCAGGTATATAGATACAGGGTCACTCCCCGGAGGGGTTTATATAGAATGGGGTTTACTTCAGGCGGTATATAGTATATTGTCACCTCAGGCAGTAAATTAAACGGGGTAAATCTCAGGAGGTTTTAAAGAATAGGGCTTCAGGCAGGTATATAGAATAGGGCATCAGGCGGGTATATAGATATAGGGACACTCAGGGGGTATATAGTATAGGGGGCACTCAGGCATTTAAATAGATTATGGGGGGGGATCTCGGGAGTATATAGAGATAGGGGCTCTCAGGAGGTGTACATGGGCACTTTCAGGCAGTATATGGAGATAGGGGCATCGGGCAGGAAAGGGCTCTCAGGATATATGAGATAGGGAAACTCAGGCAGGTATATATGGGCACTCTCAGGCAGTATATAGAGATAGGAGGGACACTCAGGCAGGTATATATGGGCACTGGGAATTTTATATATATAGGGACTCTCGGGCAGTTTTAAAAAAAGAGATGGGGCCCCTTCAGGAGGTTAATGGGCACTTTCGGGAGAAATAAAAGGTTTGGGCACTCGCAGGTAAAAAAAATCCCACTTCTCGGCTATATAGAGATAGGGCCCACCAAAACCCCAAAAAAAAAAACGGGCAATGAGCTCACTTCATCGCATCGCTGCCAGCTGAGCAGCACGGGGCCGCAATGGGCACTCAGCGCTAACTCAGCGCTAACGTGGCCTAAAGGGGAAAACCAGGGTCCTCCGGAACCCGCCGACTGTCTGCGGAGCAGGGAGCCTCGCTCTTACTTGAGAAGCCCCAGGCTGTATGGCTCCATGAAGCACCTACAGCTGAAGGGACCGTCGGCGTCCAGGGTCCCCGGAGCGGCGGAAGCCCCGGGGGGTTCGGGGCCGGGGGTTTTATCCGGGGCCCAAAACCCGGGTAAAAATGCTAGCGACCCCCTGGTAAACCTCTAAAAATAGTTATACAGTTACCAATAAAACACCTATAATGGAGCAAATATATATAGTATGTTTTTACTAAGAAAATCCTACAAACCAAGGCCCCAAAAATATTATCACTTAAGGCAAGTTATGGAGGCATAGTCCCTCAGTGTAAAGGGAGGCATAGGTCCCTAATTTGTGGTGGCAAGTTCCCCTAGTTTTTTAGGTACTAGGTCCCCCAGTATATAGGTAGGCATAGGTTCCTGTAGTATATAGGTAGGCATAGGTCCCCCATTATATAGATAGGCATAGGCCCCCAGTAGATTGGTGTATATTGGTCCAGATTAAAAATAAAATAAAAATAACAATCATCTCTTCAGGTTCTCTTGTTGAACAACTTTGTCCTCCTCTCCCACACGCTGGAGCCAAAGGCAATGCTTCTTAACTGCCTCAGAACATGTACCTAGTGACAGAAGCCTGTGCTGCCCTGCTGATCAGAAGACGACTCCTGTTTCTTTTGCGATCCCCCTTGCACAAGAATTATTGCTTTTGCACAATTATGGGACAAAGATGATTTAGTCTAAACGTTATTATAAGACAATAGGTTTTAAGCAAATCCAAGTCTAAACGCTGCAGAAATAATCCAAAGTCAATTGTGATTGAGGTGATCGTTACATAGCTAATACACCCAGGACCAGCTTAAATGCATTATCACTTTGAGACCAATGGTCATTACTGCACAAGGGCCAGGCTATGCTCAGACTATCCCTATTCATATTAAAAAAAACTAATATACAAGAGTTTTATATGTACCTCGGAAGAATTCATTTTGTCTTGCGTCAAATGAGGCCAAGGGCTATACAGTACATAGTGATCTGCTTTTTATTTAGGTCAAAGTCAATATTTACCCCAATTTTGATGTCACTTCTGGCTCCAATAATATTGAGCCTATGAGAAACACAAAGTGACGTCAGACAGGACTGGATGTAAGACCGCAATCGGAGCGTCACGTCAACAGACAGGTAAGTCGACATCTAGAGCTCCTTAAACAACCCTAAATTAGGGTTACAGTTATGGTTAAGGATAGGGTTAAAGAAAAAGTTTGGGTTTGGGACCACAGTACTGACATGACTTAAAGGGGTTTTGCCACGATCTAATGTTGACCTGGGATCCTCCAAAATGGGTATTTAATCACTTTTCTAAATGTATGTAATCAAAAAAAGTGAAGCCCCTGATAGCTACAGCCTGACTTACATGCCCTTGGTTTCCTGACAGTTTACATTAGACACGACCAGGAGCCGACAGGAGCTGATCTGGCCACACTTGCGTTTGTTTGCACTTCTTATCTGATGGCAGGGAACATGAACGAGCTTTGAAGGGACTGGGGAGAAAGATCCTGTGTCTTTTGTATAGAGAATCCACTGGTTGTAATGTAATTATCTGAGTAAACATGCAGAGGCTCCCTGGCTCTCTGCTCAGAACCCCTCCCTCTCTCCCTGCAGCCCTTCCATGAAGGAATGAAAGAAAGCTGCCTGCTGAGAAATAAAATGCATATAGCTTGTGCACAAAACAGTTCTCCTCTGTGGATTAGCAAAACAATGTTTGCTCAACTATAGAGACTGAGTATCAGGAACATGCATGGGAGGTGGAGTGATCACATCACAGAGGAGGTAATTGTTTTTTTAAACACAGAAACACAAAGCCCCTTTTTTCAAGCCCCAAGAGCGGAGTATCAGCCTGTTAGGTGAGGAACTCACTTCTTGGCAAAACCCCTTTTTGTGGACCAGTTAAAAGTTCATGGTCTGGGAGGCGGGTGGGGGTTGCTTTGTGTCCCAGGCTTCCCTAGTTACACCCCTGATGTGGGCCTACTGGTGGTGTGCAGGGATATACTTAACACGCTGGCAGTGAAGAACCACAGAGATACAGCAGGTCTTGGCAGGCTTTACTCATAGCACTTAACATCCAGTTAATCCAGTCTGTCTCTTCCTTCTCTGTCTGTCTATCCTTATCTTTCTTTTGATCTCTCTCTTTCTCTGGGTTCTGTGAATAATCCCTCCACTCAGACCTGGTGTAAATGGCCTCTGCCTGCTTCTGTTCCAACAGCGGCTGATGTGCAGATGACTCCTGTTTTGCTGCAACAGCTGTAACTGAACACTAATATAACTCTGATAACTGACCCCTTATATTATACCTGCAGCCGCTCCCTCCTTCTTACTAGAGACACCTAGTAATCCATTATCGGCTGCAGGCCAACTTTACTGCTGGTGCTTAAACGGGCTGTCTCACTACAGACATTGATAGCATCTTACTAGGATATGCCATCAATGTTTGATAGGCCCGGGTCCCACCTCTGGGACCCACACCTATCTCCTAAACAAGACACTGAAACCTCTCTGTGCTGCAGGGAGAGCAGGTCGGGACTCTCCCATAGACATGAATGGGAGTTCCAAGTTTAGTCGAGTGGTGATACTTTACTTCTGGGACCCGGACCTATCAGTTTCAGCTCGTTGGCAATCTTCTTATAGCCTAGTCCATCTTTATGTAGAGCAACAATTCTTTTTCACATCCTCAGAGTTCTTTGCAATGAAGTGCCATGTTGAACTTCCATTGACCAGTATGAGAGTGTGAGAGCGACAACTTCAAATTTAACACACCTGCAAATTTAATCACACTGAGACCTTGTAACACTTAAGAGTCACATGACACTGTGAAGGCAAAATGGCAAATTGGGCCCAATTTGTACTCATTTATGTTGCCAGTGGTTTACACATTGATGACTGTGTCTTGAGTTATTTTGATGGCACACCAAATTTACACTGTTACACAAACTGTACACTGACTAATTTACATTTTATCAGTGTCGTATCTTCAGTGTTGTCTCATGTAAAGTTATAGGATATATACAAGATTGTGGGGGGTGTCCTTACTGTTGTGGGATGCACTTTATACAAATATAAATAACAGATGATACACATTTGAGACCCCTACAACATTGTTATCAGAGTGACCTTAGTAAGAAAACCAAGACATCCAGCAAACTGAACTCTCCTCATAGTGTTTAAGTGCTACTCATACACTATAGTGGCAGCTGAGTGCAGATATATGACCTGTGATAGCTAAAGGGAGAAAAGTGATTATTATGAGCAGCAAAGGCTAAGGAAGAAGGGAGAAAGGGGTCAACCTTGTAATCTCATCTCCCAGAGCTGCGATCATTCCCATCCACATAAAATCCAAGTACACACAGATGAACAAGAGAAGAAGAATGGAGAATGTCTGATTACTCTTACCGGCTTTAGCCACTTGATCTACAGGAACACCTAATTCCTGGGACATATAACCCAACACGGAGAAGATAGCAAATCCTGCCAGAATGCTGGTGAAGGCATTCCCTAGTGTGACGATAAAAGTGTCCCTGCAATAAAGAGTTAAGACGTGTCATCAAAGAAATTTTCAGCAAATATATTTTATTTTTTATAAAATACACATGGTTGGACTGGCCCAGCAGAGCACCAGAGGATCCTCTGTGGGAGGCCAAGTACTGACACAATTATGCACACTAAGGCATCAAGGCCCTGAATGGTCTAGCAGAAGAAAATCTGACTTGGCGCTGTCTTTCGAATCAATCATCAGAAATCCTATTAAACCCTGCAAGTGCAATGATTACTTTAAAGTGGACTTACAAAAGTTTTTCAAGATGGCCATACACGTGTCTTGTATGGAAAGAGGATGGGCCCTGAAGAATTTCCTCTGGTCGGTCCAAGAATCTTTAGTCTGACATTGGTTATACAATTTCCAATATAATTTCTATAGAAATTTCCTCACGTTTTTAACATCTCTGCCTGCTGTCATTCAATAGGAAACTTCCAGTGGATCGAAATCTACCCTGGTCATGTACTCATCACACAGATATATAGCTGAAAACAGTTTACAGTATTAGGGTGCGTGTCTACATTGCAGCCATCACGTGAGGATGTAACCACAACCATGTGCGGTGGTTATATCCCTGTTTAACCCTCATGCACACTGTATCTGGGCAACATGGGAACACATCATTAGGCTGTGTTCACCCATTGCTGTTTAAATGTGTTTAAAACAAAGCATCGAAACACAAGCAACAAAAATGTAAGCATTTTTTACTTAAAGGGGTTTTGCCACAAAGTAAAATTGACGTGAGAAGTTTGTAAATTAAATAATAAACATTTTCACCATTCATCATTATTAAAAATTCTGCACCGTTTTTGTCTTAGCTGCTCCTTTAGTGACCCACTGTTTACAGCTAGTCTCCAGGGGATACGACCAGGGCAGAGAGCTCCTAAGTCCTGGTCAGACATGCTCAGACATCACCTCTCCTCTCAGGTAGCTACTGAATGTTCAAGCCCCAGGTGCTGTCATTCTACTCCCGTCCTCTGAACTCCTTAGTAATTAGTCATACAATGGAAATAAATAAAAAAAAGAAACCTCAATAAGGTATGTGCATTGAGAAATAAAATTCACTGGTTTGGTACCTGCAGGGATTGGAACCGAGGACCCTTGTGCCTGGAGGCAAAAGTTTTACTTCTGAGCTACATTGTAACTATCTCACAGATCAAAAGAAAAATTCCTAAAACAATAATCTTTAATAGATATGCATTAAAATAATTATCCTTTATATATAAAAATGGCCTCACACAATATAGCCCTATACAAATATGCAACTGATATGTATAAAGTACCCGTGTATATCAGTACCTAAATACAAAAGCAAGTGGACAATGTCTAGCTAATCACAGCAAATCACAGCCTCATCATGCCATCACTTGGACCATCATCATCTCTCATCACAGATGTATAAATTATAATCCCCTGATGAACCATAATCTTGGGGAAACGCGTCGGACTTGTGTATGTGTTTCTTTATGTAAGTTACTGTATAATTATTAGTTAGGGTGAGTCGCCGAAGGTGGGGTCGCCCTTTCGGGCGAGTGCTCTATCTGGATAAGGACTAGTATAGTGATAGCGATAGTGCTTTTTCTATTATATGGTATATACTGGTCCAATGGGGCAACGGAGTCTACGTGACAAGTCTTCAGAACCGTGAGTTTTTGACCACATTTTCCTCCCTTTATAGGGCACTTCTCCCTGCTAATAGGTATTTGGTACAATGTCTTTTTTGCTGTGATTAACTAGACATTGTCCACTTGCTTTTGTATTTAGGTACTGATATACACCGGGTACTTTATACATATACAGTTGCATATTTGTATAGTGGCTATATGTGTGAGGCCATTTTTATATATAAAGGATAATTATTTTAATGCATATCTATTAAAGATGATTGTTTTAGGAATTTTTCTTTTGATCTGTGAGACGGTTTTCTATATTCCTATTATTATCTCTTTTTTCTGTGAGTTCTACATTGTAACTACTCACAGCTCTTCACCTAAACAGACCTTTCTTTGACTAAATAAAGCAAAGTCTTTGTAGTGGATAAATGGCACTCACCGCTAGACACCAATCAAATAGCACCTGAACACCTTCTGCTTTCACGCTGGTATGTAGCGCACGATACCCAGGCTTCCAACCACGAGCCGCATAAACCAGAAATAGCGATAAATCACTAAATGGGACCAGCGCTTCCAGGTAGAAAAAAGTGCAAGAGATTTATTGAGTGCTTACATGCCCACACATATCATGGTACTGAAAAATAGTTAAAATCCAACGCGTTTCTGGTGCTGCATCGCACCCTTGTTCACGGCCTTGCACTTTTTTCTACCTGGAAGCGCTGGTCCCATTCAGTGATTTATCGCTATTTCTTTAACTAGAGAGAGGAAAGGCCTGGTGATGTCATCCTGCTGGATCACATGATATGCAATTCAAACAAATCACACACGCCCCCTTCTGAGCACACAGAGCTGAAGAACTGGCTCCAAGAGGTGTGAAATGAGATTGTAGCAAAACTCCTTTAACCCAAATTTCACCCATGTTCAAAAATGAAGTTATTTTCAAAACCACGTGTCCCCAAAAAAGACTTTTTTGATGCAGCTGAAAAACGCACCATGTGATCGCAACCTTAGAGCTGTATCTTGTAATAAACTGTGTTTCTCTGTGTCCATCACATAACCGTGGACAGATTTATATCCCATGGAAGTAGGCAATAAAAAGTTCCCTCTGAATGACAGCATTATGAACCTGATGAAGGGCTACAAGCACTAAATGCGTTGTTCCTTTTTTTAAATAAAATATTCTTTGGCTAGATGCCGTTTTTGCGAATAATTCTCGAAATGCTTTTTTTCCCAGTGAGAACTGGGTTCTTTTTAGCCAAGGTAAACGGCAACAATTCACTCTATTCTAATTACTACCGGCCTTCGTTTCTTGGAGAGCCAGGGCATGGGAAAAGCTGCAGCCGCTGAAGAACGTCTGATTAGTGGACTGATTGTGGTCCAAGAGGCTTACAGGGGAGTTGTGCCATCTCAATGCACAAACTGAGAAGGTGAGTTGAGATAAGTAACTCCCTAAATATCTTTTATGTAAATAATATCACACTAGGGTGCGCTTATTTTCTCTTCCATTTACTGAATGACAGCAAGCAGAGATATTGAAAATCATTCACAATTGATTCAGAAAGTAGGATGGAAAATTGTACAACTTAATTTGTAAACATTTTTTTTGCTGAAACCAGAATACCGCTGTAACCTGCATAACATTGCCAGCAACTGTACGAATATATTTGCAGTAATCTGTAGGCGAAATAATGAATGCAGGGAAATTCACATTGACTTCCTAGTGGAATATATTACCGCAAGATTGGGCATAACATTGCTCTCTTTACAGATTTTGGTTGGATCCCATGAGACAGACATTAGTTTTCCTCCTTCATTCAGTTTCCAACTTGATTCTTTTATTTATAGAAATTCATAATTTGACTCTAGAACTGGAGGAAGCAGATTTACATATTTACCTGTAAATGTTTTGATGAAAAGTATTGTAGGAGGCAAATGTGAGAAGACCTCCGAATCCCACCCCAAGGGAATAAAAGATTTGCAGAGCTGCTTCTATCCACACCTAGAATGAGATGTGCAGTAAATCACCAGACTGAGAAAAAGTTGAAAAAATAATAATTTAAAGGGTAATAAAATCACGTGAGAAAATATAAGTATAATTATATAGAATATAATATAAGTATATTATAGTCAAACCATTAAAGGGCTTGTCCATGTATTTAAAAAAATCCAATAGGCAACTCCTGGGGTAGCATTGGAAAGGGGTGAAAATGTATATTTAAGTTTAGAGGTATAAATACATGTATAGGTAAAAGGGAATGAATAATTAGCAGTACTTTTGAGTTTGCTATGTTACTTTAGAGGCAGGAACAGGTTACTAGCCTAGCAGTATAGGAGGTAGGAGAGGAGTTGGGGCTGTTAAGTTAGCAGCCTATCAGTGAGCTAACAGGGAAGGATCTAGGGTTCACACAGTTCAATAGAGAAGCCTGTCAGCTCTGCAGGAGTTCTAGTTTAAGTTCTAGTGTTCATCAAGTTACATGTTCATTAAAACCAGCCAAAAGGGAACCCTACCTATCAGTCGGTGATAGCTAGGGCAGGCCGGTTGAACACCTCAGTCACAGAAAGAATAAGATAAAGAGAAACAACAGTAAAAAAAAAGGCACCAAGAGAAGGAATGAGTCACTTGTGACACAGAGACAGAGAGAGAGAGAGAGAGGCATGTCAGAGAGTGACAACAGTGATTAAGGTGTGCAGTTTAAGGAACAGCTGAACAGAGCAAAATACCCTTAGAGAGGAATGAGAGATAGAGTCCTGAGTCACCAAGTGTCAGCAATCCTGCATGGCTGAATTGGGACAGGGGTCAGTGCACAGTTGAAAGCATTGTACATGGCTGGACAGCTTAAAGGGGTTGTCTCACTACAAGGATTGCTTTTTAGGTTAAAGATCTTGCAAAAACAAGTCACTTTGCAATATATGTCCATTAACAGTGTCCTACCTATTCTGAGATATCCCCTCCTGTATGGACTGCATCAGCTCCTCAGGTCACTATAGCTACAGACCTGTTTGATCTCTCCTGATAGGCTGCCAGTACTGGTTGCTATAGCTACAGACCTGGCTTCTACTGCAGCCTAGTAGAAGCCAGTAAACATTGTCGCTGAATTCAAAATGAAACCAAGAAAACTGGACGGAGGTAAGATGAGTCAATATAGTGAGACAACCCCTTTAAGTCACTTATGAAAGTGCTATGTCCGCAAAGTATAGTAGTGTGATGTGCCTTGCCCTAGAAGATTTATAACGTCCACAAGTGAATATAGCTGTGAGTTAAAGCCTGAAGTTTCCTGAAAAATTGTTGCTGTTATTTATTCAAGTGCCGGTGCACCACACACATCACCACTACTACTCTTGCCATCCACTACTCCACCAAACATCTGCAGTACACCGTCCACCTGCATCTTTACACATAAAAATCCTATACTCACCTTCCTACGGACTCTGGTTCCAGCTCCACATCTCCCAGGTCTACTATTTTCTTTCTTCTACTTGCAAGCAGGGACATTACTGCTGTAGGTGCTGATTGGCTGCAGCAGTCATGTGCCTATACTTATATCACCGTTCGGTAGTGTTCACTTCCAAAGGGTGATGTAATTGAGCATTCCTTGATTATTAGCCAAGCAGCAAATACAGCAAGTGGAAGGAGGAAAACAAAAGAACGGAGGAGAACTCCAGAGACCGGAGGAAGGTAGATATAGGCTTTTTTTTAATGGAGCCTCAGGAGCTGCCTATTATTATTATTATTTTTTTTAGGAACCTGGACAATCCTATTTAAAGTAGAAAGTGAATTGATGATCCAGCAATCTTTAAAATCAGAGACTTCCTTTAGTGATAAGGTAATTAAAAAATGTGGCATGTCGAAACAATAAGTGAACCGCTAACGCCTTTTTAGGCATAAAGCCCTAAATCTTATGAGTTATTCGGTTACCTAACACATGGATCCATGCAGTCTTCGAGCTGACAATGGTATTTTTATTGCATGTATAATTCTATTTAAAGTCTGTGACAAGTGTAGAGAATAACAAACTTGAAAAATAGCACAAATCATAAATGGTAGGTGTATATTTATGTATAGGAGCTCCCTTTTTCTGATACAAAAGCTCCAAAACTCTGCAAAGGTCCAATTCTGCTGGTTTGTAAAGACCTCTGGATGATATTTTTTACATTGTCTTGAAACTGTATCTCTGCTGAAGTGACATCATACACTAAAGAAATCTACAGCTTGCGTGCATCCATAGATAGGATGCTGCCAGAGTGTTCTCCACAAACAGTACACTTTGCCAGTCCTTGCCAGCAAATGGATTTCCCATTAAATGTGTTTAGTGGACTTTTATCTATGTTTTTTTTTTTTTTTAAAGACATGGACTCTCTATGTTTGAAACACTGTCCTGTCCACTTGGTTGGTCATTTGATGAGGTATTCTTTCTAAAACTGACAGTACATATTTATTGTCCAACAGTTTTTAAGTCAAATACAGTAGGTCCCTTTTTCTATGTATTCGTCTCTGTATGGTCAAACCAGTTCTTTGACTGGGGAGCAGATACAATTAATATCATGTAATGAGTTTCATAGGAAACCACTAGCTTCCAGCAGCCCACTTTATTACAAGTTAAGCATTGCTGTAATTTACCACCTCAAAGAGAAAGTAACATAGCTCACTTACCTTTGAAGATAACAAGTGGTCAAACTGTGGTGTAAGGTAGAATTTGATTCCAATCCACGCTCCATCCAATGTCACACCACGGATTAACAGCATGATAAGAATTAAGTATGGGAATGTTGCTGTGAAATAAACCACCTAAATATAGAGAGAGAAGCTGTGAGCTGCTCCTCAATAACTTATAATAATGTTCCAATAATAATCTATATTTGGTTACAAAAGTATTAATTCCCCTTCCCTTACTATCACTATTGCTCATTTTAAACATTAAAGCTGAAATGCATGTTATTGATATTTTATGTAATAGAGCAATACAAAGTATAAAGTATTCGTGAAGTGTAAAGAAAGTGATATGTGCTTTTTCAAATTTTTGCAAATTAAAAACCTGAAAAGTGTGGCGTGCATATGTATTTAACCCCTAAATTAAATCCACTGTCAGCAGTTGCCTTTAGAAGTCACCTAATTAATAAATAGAGAACATCTGTATGCAATTCATTCTCAGTATAACTACAGATGTTATTTGAAGGCCTAGAGGTTTGTCTGAGAACATTAGTGAACAAATAGCTTCATGAAAACCAAGGAAGACACCAGACAACTCAGTGACAAAGTTATGGCAAAGAGTATTGCGGGGTTAGGTTTTAACGAAATAGCCAAAGAGCTCTAAACATTTCACGGTGCACTATTCAATCCATCATCCACAAATGGAAGGAGCATCACCAAGACTTGTCTGTCTACCTAAGCTGATAGCCCAGCTGGCAAGAGGCCCAGGGTCAGGCAGGAGGTGCTGCAGAGATCCCCAGCGCAGGAGGGCGAATCTGTCCACACGACAACTAACAGACATATACTCCACAACTCTGGCCTTCATGAAAGAGTGGAAAGAAGAAAGCTGTTTTTGAAAGCAAGTCATACGAAGTCTTATTTACATTTTGCAAAAAGCTATGTAGGGAACTCAACATGCAAGAAGAAGGAGCAATTGTCAGCTGAGACCAAAATTGAAGGTTCACCGTCCTGCAGGACAACGACTCTAAACATACAGTCGAAACTACAATGGAATTGTTTAATTTAAAGGCCATTCATGTGTTACAATGACCCAGTCACAGTCCAGACCTAAATCCCATTGAGAATCTGTGCAGGACTTGAAAATTGCTGTTAACCAACAGTCTCCAAACAATCTGACTGAGCACCAGCTATTTTGCAAAGAAGAATGGGCCAAAAATACCCACTTCTAGATGTGCAAAGTTGCTAGAGACATCCATTAACTGACTTATAGCTTTCATTCAAGCTAAAGGTGGTCCTACAAAGTAATGACTTAGGGGGGCTGAATACATATGCACACCACAATTTTCAGTTTATTAACTTGGAAAATCACATATCATTTTCTTTACACATTACTAGTGATGAGCGA
Source organism: Phyllomedusa bahiana (assembly GCA_025379985.1). Classification (NCBI taxonomy): domain Eukaryota; kingdom Metazoa; phylum Chordata; class Amphibia; order Anura; family Hylidae; genus Phyllomedusa; species Phyllomedusa bahiana. Next base: position 24,571 of record JAODAL010012338.1, read on the forward strand.
TTGTGTCAACAATCGTTATCGAGTCGATATCAGCAATTATCATGTTGATAGTTGATTATCGCTGATGACCATTAAAGTCTATGGGAGAGGAACAGCAGCTTCATGATTACACCCAAACAGGTGAGGTGAAGCTGGAATTAATATCCACAACAGTAAACTTGATACGTGCTACATCTTAGGCAAGACAATTAGGCAACAAGAGTCACAGAAAAATATTCATATGCTAAAATAATTCATTATGTTCAATGGCTAACTGAAAACATGAGGACGGCGTAGCCACAGAAGGTACAGTGGTAGCAGCTGAAAAGGGGCCCCTTTCACACAAAACAAGACACCGTTATTGGAAAATGGCACATGGGAACTGGCAGGAGACCCCTATCACTTTTTGCACCAGGGACCAACATCTCGTCACATATGTGGTGGCAGTAAGAATGTCCCAACGGGGCACGTGGAGGTTCAGCAACAGGGCCCTAGGGGGTCCAGTTGGTCAACAAGCTCTGTCTCAAATTCCTGCATTCTACTGTCAATTTGTGTGGGTGGAAGGAAATTGCTCACTTTTGATTTGGAATGTGGATCAAGGAAGGTGGCCACCCAGTAACCGCTGTTCATTTTGATGGCCATGAAGCATGGGAAATACGCTTTTTTCAATAAGATCTTTACTATTGTTTTCTTTTACAGCGGCATGACCGTTTTGCTCAAAACCAAAGATGCCCTTCATGGACCCTCAGAATAAAAAGTGCTGGAAGAAACAAGTATTTGAACCACTATTTTAGTAAACAGGACATTGACTATCCCTGTCTTTTACAGCGGCATGACCCCAAAACCTGCACAGATGCCCTTATGAGATCCATACACTGCCCACAGCTGACGTCGTATACTCCCTCACCCCCCTCTATGCTCTGATTTGATTGGCTGGCCGCCAAAATTACAGGAAATGCTGAAGAAGGAGTGATAGTAAATGTGATAATGATTATCTTTAAGATTTTCTCATAAACTATCGCGTCATCGGAAAATTCCGATAAACTTAAAAATCGTGCCGATTTCAACTTTTGTCGATAGTATCGCTCATCCCTACACATTTTTTTTGCTCTATTATATAAAATATTAATAAAATACAATTAAGTTTGTGGCTATAACGTTTGAAAATGAGGAACAGCTCAGAGGGTATGAATCACTTTTGCAAAGCACTGTATATGATCATTTATCATAGGAAATAATGAAAAACTGAGAATATTCATGGTGTAAAAGTAAGTTAATACCTCAAATAACCACTATTCCAGCATATTTCCACCTTGCTTGGTTTGGACAAGCTTCTGAAGCACAGACTTTCATGAAACAACAATGTCCAACTTAAAGGTGTAGAAACTGGAAACTTATTGTTTTTCCTGAACTGTGACAAACAACTTTCAGTCTCCTTGGGTTAATTTGCACTCTTAAGCCTTTTCATCTCTTATGTTATTTTTTTCCATAGATAATTACATGAAGGATATAGAATTTTATAATCCATACCTTGCCTGATGACTTCACTCCCTTAAGAATGCAGAGGTACACAATGACCCAGGCCAGGAGAAGACACAGACACAGGTTCCATCGAATTTGTCCTGGATCTCCAATTCCAGAACTCCCTTGTATGTGAAGAACGTAGCGACTTCAGTGGAAGCATTGACCGTAGAAATCACAACATAAAATGGATAGGTAGATATTATTGATAATGTTTGGTCACTTTGACAACTCTCCTCCACCCAACATTATCAGATATATCTCTTCCTAATTCTTTGTTTGGTCTCTAAAAACAATAAAGAATTAAGACTATTCTATGTCCCTCCTAAACTCACCTCCAGTACTCTTCACTGGGGCTGACTGTGCTGCTCATGTTAATTGGCATCGAAGAGTTGCTGGTCCGAATGAAGTGGTGGTCCAGACATAGCTCAGTATTCCACCAGTTGCCACAGTGTTCCCAGGGCAAACTGCTGGTCAAGGAGGCGAAGAGGTAGAATAACACATAGGCTATTATCATGTTGTAGTAGATGGCTACCAGGGCGACAATTAGCAGCATGCCCATGCCAACACCTTTGGAGTAGAGACATAAAGGCATAAGACAGTCACAACACTTGCAGTACTAAAATACTATGGCAACGTTTGAATTCTTTGCCTTACAGTCATAATGGTTATTGGTTGGGCACATGTACCAGTGGGTAGAGGAAAAAATCTAAGTCTGTAAAGTTCATAAGAAGCTTGAACAAGAAATCAACCCACCTTTAAACAGTGGACTGATTTTCCACACAGCAAGGGGGCCCAGGCTGGAAAATTGTCCTAGGGATAATTCCATGAAGAAGAGGGGGATTCCACAAATGGCCAACATGATGAAGTATGGAACAAGAAAAGCCCCTGAAAGATGAAAAATGTTGTTAGAGTGCAGCTTGAAAGATCCTGATTTAAATTTGTAGATTGCTACTTGGTATAATATTAGGTACTTGCTCAGATATTTAGGGTTTCACCTCTTCCAAGATAATGCACCTTTTATTTTCAACAACCACATTTTTGCTTTCTATCCACCTTTGACACTACAGTTTAGTTCAGCTGCTCTAAATTGGTCACGAACCTCTCAACAGACTTTTAGGATGTCATTGAATGTACATTAGGACTAGCACAATTTCTGGTCATCATAAAACTTGTATATGTAATTTTTTACCAGTTTTCCCCTCTGCAGGCTCCATTGCCAGTTTTCAGTTGTCCCTTAGTTGGTGGGTGTAGATTAGCTAATATGATACAGTATCTCCTATACACTGTGTAGATATACATGGAGATCCTGTGCCCCTGTATAGAACAGCCTCAGAAGCAGCAGCATGTAGGACATTATAGAGCAGCACTGAGTCATTTAAAATGTGAATCGAGCACTGCGATGAGATATGACACTTACTAGAGGTTTTAGCAGTATCTATTTGTGACCTTCTCCCTTTGTTTAGTTTCGCTGTTCTCCCCTCCTACCCTTCCAATCTTCATAGACTTCAATAGGCAGCATGTAACCTTATATTTCAATAAGCTGATCCATCTGAAGATATTTTATTTGTTTTTCAGAGTTAATGATGAATTTAGAAGGGAGGAAGTGGAGAAAAAAGGCCTGATCAATGGAGAAATCGGCCTTTGATCTTATATTTATTTGGACTATTGGTTTATGTAATATTTGTGGAAAGGATAGTGGCCATTTAAGATTAATATCTTAGTTTGAGCATATGCAAGGTTTAATGGAAAATAAGCTTCAATATCATAGAAATAAGTAGGAAAACTAACCTATATTGACTATATAACTTTAGAGACAGTTTTTGTTGCTTCTATACAATTGCTGTACATAGTAATTTGAAGGATTGCAGCCCCAGATACATGTTACAAAATCATCATAAAAAGCCATTAGGCCAACACATACACATGAGAACATGGCCAGTCCTGTCAACATCAGCAGGTTTGAGACTTTCTCTCATGTCTATAGCCTTAAAAGTCAACATAGATTCTCATTCGAATTTTGTGTCAACTACCAGAATGTATCATGATTTAGACTCTTTGAGGGACATGTCTGAAAACTGTCGAGGTCTAAGGCTAGGTTCACATGGCTTAATTGCGGGACGTAATTACGCCCCGCAATTACGCCGTGTGGCCGGGGGCGGGGTGGGAGCGGGGGGCCGACACCTCGCCGGCCCATAGACATTCATTACCAGCGGCGCGTATACGCCGCTAGTAATTGACATGTCACTTATCTCCCCGCCCGGCGGATTCGCCAAGCAGGGAGAGGAGACGTAATCCATAGTTCTCTATGAGAACTGTGGATTACCGTAATGACTGGGATGTTTTCAGCCCGTAATCTGCGCAATCCGGCTCGTAATTACGGACTGAAATACGTCCAGTTTTAAGCCGTGTGAACATAGCCTAAGACTTTTCTTGTTGCCCATAGCAACCAATCAGAACGCCCCTTTCATTTTTTCAGAGCTCTATATAAAATGAAAGGGGAATGCTGATTGGTTGCCCTGAGCAACAAGAAAAGTCTTAGACCAAGACAGTTTTCAGACATGTCCCTCTTAGGGTATGTTCACACAGAGTATTGGGGTGCGTACTATACGCGCCACAATACTCCGGGTGTTTTGGAAGCATGTGCGTTCTCCAAAAGTATGGGGGGGCTGGCCCCTGGCCGGCCTCACTGACATGCATTGTCAACAACGCGTAAGCTCCACAAACAATTGACATGTCACTTCTCACCCCAGGCGTACGATACAATCGTATTGTACGCCCAGAGAGACGAGGCGTAATTCATAGTTCTCTATGAGAGCTATGAATTACCGTAATTGTGGTGCGCATTTTGCCGCATATAAAGCGCAAATACGTGGTGAAATGCTTGCCGCAATTACACCATGTGAACATACCCTTAGGGCCTCATGTATGAAAACTGTCTAGGTCTGAGACTTTCTTTGTTGCCCATAGAACCCAATCAGAGCTCCCCTTTCATTTCATGTAGAGCTCTGAAAAAAAGAAACGGGCGATCTGATTGGCTGCTATGGGCAACAAAGAAAGTCTTAGACCTAGACAGTTTTCATGCATGTCCTCTTTAGTATCAAAAATATCCATATAGCATGCAGTCAAGTTTAAATTTCTGCTATTAGCATCCATGTATCATGAGTTGTGGGTGGAAATGCAGTTCCTGTCATCACACAGTGTTGCTAAATGTAGAAGGACTCCTACAACTGTGAAAGAGACCATGTAAGCGATTGTACCAATAAAAATAGTGGCACAAATACTTCAACCAACAGGAAAAAATATAAAATCTGATGCCCAGAGTATAATTGAAATATAGAATCAAAAATACACAAAAGGAAATATTTCAATATAAAACCTAACTTTTAATAAATATACATTAAAATATAACCATTCTAAATTGCTCAAAAAAAAAATAAATTAAATAAGTCACAAGAATGAGGGACTAATCACATCTACAAGAACAAATAGATTGGTCACCATACAATTTTTATAGAAACAACAGGGACCTAGAATGGATACAATAGAGCCTACAAATCCCTAATCCTTCTGAAACCTGAAATCTAAATGGCCCTCTATGGGATAAGCGTCCTGAAAAAGGACGGTCCCACTGACTAGACTCCTCCACAAAAAATCCCTAATTCTATATCAGCAGGAAAAACAAATGTGGTGACCACACCTATAATGAAGATGTGAATCCAAAAACTCAGGAAAAAGCATCCAAAGATGTCAGATGCAAAAGACCCAACTCACCACCCAGACGCATTTCCCTCCGCATCGGCAGAGTTCCTCAGTGGGTGAGATGAAAAGCAAATGGTGCCCAAGGTTAGTGTATCCTCCATGAGAGAGATGTCCCTCGTAATGACCCGGATGGACATCTCTCTCATGGAGGATACACTAACCTCGGGCACCATTTGCTTTTCATCTCACCCACTGAGGAACTCTGCCGATGCGGAGGGAAATGCGTCTGGGTGGTGAGTTGGGTCTTTTGCATCTGAAATCTTTGGATGCTTTTTCCTGAGTTTTTGGATTCACATCTTCATTATAGGTATGGTCACCACATTTGTTTTTCCTGTTGATATAGAATTAGGGATTTTTTGTGGAGGAGTCTAGTCAGTGGGACCGTCCTTTTTCAGGACACTTATCCCGCATAGGGCCATTTATAGAGCTTCAGAAGGATTAGGGATTTGTAGGGTCTATTGTATCCATTCTAGGTCCTTGTTGTTTATGCACAAATACTTCAAACAGATTCACTGTGACTTTTCCATTCAAGAAAGCACCAATATGTAACGCTCAGCTAATTTCCTCCATACATTGGCCCTCATTTACTAATGTGGTTGCACCAGAAAAGTGTCTTTAAATATGGTAAAAAGTAGCGCAATTTTGTCGCAGCATGTCCCAGATACATTTATTATAGGCTTAAGACAGTTTCTGCACATTGCTTGAAAGCTGGGCAAGACTTACTGAAAAGTGAGTGCGGCCTCAAGTGAAAGTGGATGTGGCAACAACGCTCCACACTGCACCACAGTCTGCACCAAAATTCTGGCATAGAAAATAATCCCCTAAAAAAACTAGGGGGACATGCATGAAAAATGTCTGGGGCTAACACTTTCTTTGTTACTCATTGCAAACTGTCAGTGCCCCTTTAATTTTTTTAGAGCTCTACATGAAATGAAAGGGGAGCTCTCATTGGTTGCTATGGGCAATAAGGAATGTCTTAGACTTGGACTGTTTTCATACATGAGGCCTCTGGTCTAAAAGTCATACAATTCTAAAGCTGCACCAATTTATTGAGCAGCATGAGCCACTTTGATGACTCATGTTTATACTGCCTAAGTTTAAAACAGAGATAGTAAATGAGGGCTATTATCTTTTTCTGCTATATAAAAGGCTAGCCCACAGGGGAAAATGATGGCAAATGCAGAGCTCTCTACGATAAATGTTTAATCCTTGAGCAATGTTCACACGGCTTATTGCCGACGCAATTGCGGGGATGGATTTCGCCCCGCAATTACGCCGGCAGCCGTGCAGCGGGGCGGGGCGGGGGGCTGGCAGCTCGCCGGCCCCATAGACTGTCATTATCTACGGCGCGTACACACCGTAAATAATTGACATGTCACTTTCTCCCTGCCCGGCGGATTCGCCGAGCGGGGAGAAGAGATGGAATCCATAGTTCTCTATGAGAACTGTGGATTACTGTAATGACAGGGACGGATTAGAGCCGTACTGCAGCACAAATACGGCGCACAGTACGGCTCCAATCAGCGCCCAAATAAGCCGTGGGAACGAGGCCTTAGTCTACATTAAAAACAATGGGGCAGATTGATTAACACTATCTTAAATTTAGACCATTTAGAACTGATGGGATTCACCACTTTTTATGGTGGTTCATGCTGTATGTTAAAGCATACATGCCAACTCTCCCGTTTTTGGTGGGGGGGTCCCGCTATTTGGGGACCCCCCCCGCCCTCCCGGGGGAGTTGGCATTCCTCCCGCCGACCGGCCAGCGGCGGGGGCTGTTTAAATGGCCGCGGCGACAGAGTAGCGCTGCGCCCGCTTCACCCGCCCGGAGTCTCGCTGTGCATGGAGGATGCAGGAGGGATCGTTCCCCTTCTCCCTCCTCCCCCTGTATGTCCGGCGCCGGTGTGTGCGCCGCACATACAGGTCAGCGGCGCAGGGGAAGTGATGCGCGGCTGCAGGGGAGTGACGCGCGGCTGCTCTCACTTCCCCCTGCGCCGCTGAGGAGATCATCCGGAGCTGCAGGAGCCTGGTGAGGTAAGTGGATTTTATTATTTTATTTTTATTAGCTATATGGGGGGCTCTGCTGGCAACAATGGGGGCACTACCTGCAACAGAGGGGGCACTACCTGGCAACAGAAGGGGCATCTACCTGGCAACAGAGGGGGCACTACCTGGCAACAATGGGGGCACTACCTGGCAACAGAGGGGACATCTACCTGGCAACAGAGGGGGCATCTACCTGGCAACAGAGGGGACATCTACCTGGCAACAGAGGGGGCACTACCTGGCAACAGAGGGGCATCTACCTGGCAACAAGGGGGCACTACCTGGCAACAGAGGGGGCATCTACCTGGCAACAATGGGGGCACTACCTGGCAACAATGGGGGCACTACCTGGCAACAGAGGGGGCATCTACCTGGCAACAGAGGGGGCATCACCTGGCAAACAATGGGGGCACTACCTGGCAAACAATGGGGGGCAACTACCTGGCTAACAAAGGGGGGCACCTACCTGGCTACAGAGGGGGCATCTACTTGGCTACAAGGGGGCATCTACCTGCCTGTAAGGGGCACTACCTGCTTATGGGGGTTACTACCTGGCTATAAGGGCATCTACCTGGCTTTCTTCCAAAGCCGTTATGCAGTTAGGTGGAGTGGGTGTGGCTTTTTGAAGGGGCGTGGCATACCGACGAGATGGGCGTGTCCATGCAAACTTTTGCCGCGGCGCGCTTAGCGCGCCGCCCACTAAGTTCTCCTGCTTTTTCATTTTTAAAAGTTGGCAACTATGTGTTAAAGGGGTTGAACAGTATATATAGATATAGATACAGTAACTCACAAAAGTGAGTACACCCCTCACATTTTTGTAAGTATATCTTTTCATGGGACAACACTAAAGATATGATGCTTTGATACAATATAGTCAGTGTACAGCTTTTATAACAGTGTAAATTTGGTGTGCCCTCAAAATAACTCAACATACAGGCATCAATGTCTAAACCGCTGGCAACATAGGTCAGTACACCCCTAAGTGAAAATGGACAGGTATCAATATTTTGTGGGTCCACCCTTATTTTCCAGCACTGCCTTAAATCTCTTGAGCATGCAATTCATTAGAGCTTCACAGGTTGTAGCCACTGGAATCCTCTTCCGTCACAGAGCTGGTGGATGTTAGAGACCTTGCTTTCCTCCACCTTCCATTTAATGAAGCTTCATAGATTCTCAACAGAGTTTAGGTCTGGAGATATTCTTGGCTAGTCCAGCACCTTTACCCTCATTTTCTTTAGCAAGGCAATGGTGGTCTTGGAGGTGTGTTTGAGGCTGTAATCAGGTTTGAATACTGCCCTGTGGCCCAGTTTCCAAAGGGAGGGGATCATGCTCTGCTTCAGTATTTCACAGTACTTGTTGTCATTCATGGTTCCCTCAATGAGCTGTAGCTCCCCACAGCCAGTAGCACTCATGCAGCCCCAAACCATGACACTCTCACCATCAAACTTGACTGTAGGCAAGACACACTTGTCTTTATACTCCTCACCAGGTTGCTGCCACACATACTTGATACCATCTAAACCAAATAAATTTATCTTGGTCTCATCAGACCACATAACATGGTTCCTATAATCCGTGTCCTTAGTCTGCTTGTCTTTAGAAAACTGTTTGTGGGTTGTCTTGTGCATCATCTTTAGAAGAGGTTTCCTTTTGGGATGACAGCCATGCAGACCAATTTTATACAGTGTGCTGCATGTGGTCTGAGCACTGAAAGTCCGACCCTCTCTACCCCTTTAACCTCTGCAACAATGCTGGAAGCAATCATACATCTATTTTGAAAGGACAATTTCTGGATATGATGCTGAGCATGTGCTCTCAACTTCTTTGGTCTACCATGGCAAGGCTTGTTCTGAGTGGTACCTGTCTTGTTAAATCACTGTATGGTCTTGGTCACCATGCTGCAGCTCAGTTTCATCAGGGTGTCATGCTATCTTCTTATAGCCAAGGTCATCTTGATGTAGAGCAACAATTCTTGTTTTTCATGTTCTCAGATAGTTCTGTGCCATACGGTACCATGTAGAACTTCCAGTGACCAGTATGAGAGAGTGTGAGAGCAATAACACCAAATTTAACTCATCTACTCCCCAATCACACCTGAGACCTTGAAACACTCCTGAGTCACATGACACCATGGAGGGAAAATGGCAAATTGGGCACAATTTGTTCAGTTTAGGCCAGGGGTGCACTTACGTTTGTTTTCAATGGTTTAGACATTGATGACTGTGTGTTGAGTTATTTTGAAGGCACAACTCATTTACACTGTTATACAAGCTGTACACTGGCTACTTTACATTGTATCAAAGTGTCATATCTTCAGTGTTGTTCCATGAAAAGATTTAATACAATATTTACAAAAATGTGAAGGGTGCATTCACTTTTGTGAGATACTGTAAGGACAGGGTTTGTCAAGATTAAACAATCCTTTTATATTATTATTATTATTATTATTATTTTTATTTATTTTAAAGTGACAATTCCAGGGTGATGTACATTCGAAGTGGGTCACATTCATAACACAGTTGAAACCAGAAGTTTTACATACACTATATAAAAAAGACACATCTGCATGTTTTTCTCACTATCTGACATGAAATCAGAATGAGCCTTACCCATTTTAGGTCAATTAGGAACCAAAATTATTTATATTTTCCATATGCCAGAATAATAAGAGAGAGGACTTTTTGAGGCATTTTTATTACTTTCTGCATAGTCAAAAGTTTACATACATTTCATTAGTATTTGGTAGCCTTGCCCTTAAACTGTATGTCTTGGGTCAAACGTTTTGGAAAACCTTCTACAAGCTTCTCACAATAGTTGGTAGGAATTTTGGCCCATTCCTCCTGACAGAACTGGTGTAACTGAGCCATGTTTGTAGGTCGCCTTGCTCACACCTGCCTTTTCAGTTTTGCCCATAAATGTTCAATAGGATTGAGATCAGGGCTTTGTGATGGTCATTCCAAAACATTGACTTGGTTATCCTTAGCACTTTTGTAATCTTGTTTGGACCATTATACTACTTTCGGGGTTAATTGTACCATTTGAAGAAAGTCCTATTTCCGCCCAAGTTTAACTTCCCTGGCTGATGTCTTGAGAAGGATTGCTTCGCGGTATTGTCCCACATTAAACGTCTTCTTTTCCTCATGATGCCAACTTATTTTGTGAGTGCAATTTCCTCATGGATCGCATAAAACAACACTTAAACTGATTGCTGCCATCCAATGTTTACACAGTCTGGGGGGTGGTGGTACTTAGGCTTCCAAGATTCTCCCTTTTTTCCTCCAATTGCTATTGATTGGTCATTAAGTGACATAACAGTTCAAATTTTATTTTACCACATGGACATTCTCAGCAAAAATTCTCCAGATCATTTGCTTCCTGTGTGTTGTTTTGCAATACCCAAATTCAATCTGGCATTTATAAATATTTCTGTTTTCTGGGCAGCAGTGGCCCTATTTCTTGCCATGTTGTTACGAGTATGTCGGTTTCACTGTGGATAATGACACAATCGTAACAGCTTTCACCAGCATCTTTACAAGGTCTTTTCCTTTTGTTCTTGGGTTGATATGCACGTGTGATACACAGCTGTGTCGCTAAATAACTCAGATGTTGCCAAAATCAGAAGCTTCCAAAGACATGACATCATCATTGTTTAAAGACAAAAATAAAGAAAAGCCTAGATGTATTGTATCTTATTTGGACGTCTAGGCATTTAGCAAATATAAATAATTTTGGTTCCTAATTGACCTAAAAGATGTCTTTTTATATAGTGTATGTAAACTTCTGGTTTCAACTATAGATCCAAACAAGTACAATGGTGATGATAAATGATTAACAACTGGTACAGTGGGAGAGAGTACCCTGCCTGTAAAGGCTTACAGTCTACAAGGTAAGAGGAAAGAGATAGGAGCTGAGAGGTAAACATATTTGTGGGCGTGAGCTGTCAGGGACAATGAGGTTATTGCAAACAGGTTATGACTATCCTAAAGAGAATGGGGTTTGTGGTGGTTACCTTTTGCAGGATAGTGATAGTAGTGGTGAGGTCTGATCGTGAAGAGAAGTCTATGGAGGACGGTGTGTGAGGAGCTGACAATAGGAGGCCAAAGAAGAAGGTCCTGTGAAGAGTGGAGATTGCATGAGCGGAAATATCTAGAGATTAACCCCTTAATCCACCATGATGTATTAACACTTTATGGCAGTGTTAAGGGAGTATGGAACGAGCTCACTCGCCGAGTTCTGACTATCATTGAGGGAGGTTGTGCCGACTGTTAGGGATGTCCCCACCTGCACAGGTTTCCGGCCCGGATTTTCAGGCGGTTTGCGGTTTTTGTCAGACCGCTTTGATAATCCGCGGCCGAAAATGAGCAGATACGAGGCTCTATGGAAAACCCGTGCAGAAGACCCTACTGCTTGGGGTTTTCCGCACGACCTTGTTTATGTCGCGGTGGCGGTCCCGGCGTCAAAACATTGTACATGCACAATACTTCCGTTTCACGGACGGAACATGTGAACATGTCAATATGAGAGAGGTGCGGAAGGGCTGTTTTCGGCTCATCGCGGAGAAAAGCGGTTCCCCCCCCCGGCGGCCCGTATAAGGACGGCCGCGCAAAAACAGGAACAATTTACCGGGCCGGCCTAACCAGCCTGGTATTTGTCCTGTGCCATGTGCATATGGGCCCCTTAAGGTACTCAAAGCTAGACACCCATCGCTAACAGCAGAGATAGAGCCAGCTCTGTTCTTGCTGTTTAACCCATGTATAGATGCTCCTATGCTGAAGATCCCACTGCGGCTACCCTTTTTCACACCGATTCTCGGATAACCCGGGCGAGAGTGCTAGGCAGGTCTCCCATATTGGGGTTTACAGTGCAATAGGCTGTATTAAATGATCAACACCACCTGTATTGGATAAAGACTTAATGTTAAAGTAAAAAAATGTAATAATAATGTGTCAATAATGTAATTTAGACAAAATTAAATAATAAAAATCTTACACATAATTGGTTGCAATGTGTCCGTTCAATGACCTGTCCTATTAAACTATATTAACATCATTTGTCCTTACGCTGAAACAATGCTAGATGAAAAAACAAAATTCGAAGCATTTTGTGGGTTATTTCACCGTCCCCTAAAAATTGGAAAATAAAAATCAAACAAAGTCCGCAAACTATCCCAAAATGGTATTAGCAATCAAAGTAAACTTTTTGCACACCCTCACTAAAGGATTCGCATAAGGGGGATGTGCGCACAAAAATGTTATTGCTCAAATTGCGTAAATTTAAAAAACAGAAGATGTTTGGATTTGTTTTTAAACTACTATAGAATAATGAAAACTGCCTACATCTTTTATTTTTCGCCACGATTCGTTATCAACCTTGCAAATATACAGGAATAAAACTCCATAAAAACCTCCATAAAAAAAACATAAACCACTCGCAAACATGGTGCACGTACATGTACTTTTCAAATTTTTTGTCCCCAACATAGATTTTTTTTTCCAGTATATTCTATGGTACGCAGAATGACACCATTAGAAAGTACATCTTGTTCCGCAAAATAAAAAAACATAATGGCGGGGGTTCATAAATTCAAGTGCATTCACCGCGCTGGCACGGGTACAGTTGGATCAGGTATACCACTTTCAAAGTGGTATACCTGTTACGACTTTAATGCGCCCAGAAATGCTGTAGCAAAACTATAAATCTATAGCTTCGCTATGGTTCTAGTGCGCCCCGCCCCCCCGAGATCAGGCGCATTACAAAGCGCCGCAGGCACAATGTAATGCGCCCCGGAGTGGCGTGCGGGAGATTTGAAAATGTATGAAAGGGGCTGCGCTGGATATCGGCTGTAAAGACGCCAGATATCTGGCACATCATGTTGCATAAATGTAGACCTCAATATAAGTTAATGTAGATGGAAAAGATAAAAAAAGATATATCTCTGAAAAAGCAGGGAGGAATAAAATGAAGAACTATATTGTTTTGACATTGGTGGGGTTTAAACCGGTTAAGAAGGTGGTAGAGTCCCAACTTTGAACCTGCCGCCTGTTGTCTCTATTCAACATGACATGGCGGGATCGCAGCGAGCTGCGAGCGGACAGCTAAGAGGTTTTCATGAAGTTGGGCTTCACCTCTATAATGGCAGCAGAATATATGGGCATGGTAGACAGTGACAGGATATGGCAGAGACGGAGTAGGGCAAAGGGAAGTAGAAAAGGTAGAGGTGGATAAGACCACTGCTGCAGAGTTGAGGATGGTTTGGATGGAAAAGACTAGGACAGTAGGCCCACAGAATATAGCGTTGTTGCAGTAGTGCAGGCAGGAAATGACAAGGGCATGGTCTAGCATATACTTTGGTGTGTGTGTCAAAGTTGAAATAGGGGATGTCGCAAAGATGTGAGTTCTCAACTATTAGTGATACGCTCCCACTCTTGAGGCTTGAAAAAGGGGAATTGTGTTGTCCTCGTGTTTTTCATAACATGACAAGTACTCCTCCTCTGTGATGTCATCTCTCCACACTCTAATAGCTGTTATATCAGTCTCTGTACTATCAGCAAATATGTTATTTGAGCAAATCCATCCACGAGGATAACTGTATTGTGCCTCAAGGTTTTCCCTCTTATCTTGCACAGGCAGTGTCTTCATTTGTTCACGAAATGCTTGCATGGGGGGAGAGGAGGGTGAACAGGTAGGCCTAGGGGAGTATCTGAATGTGTTACTCAGATAATTACATTACAAACCAGTGGATACTCTATAAAAAGACTAGGTTCTTTTCTCCCAGTTCCCTTCACAGCTCCTTCATGTTCCCTGCCCTAAGATAAGAAGTGGCAAACAATGCAAGGCGGCACAGATCAGCCCAGTCAGCTACCTAAGGTCCGTGATAAGTAACTGTCAGGAAAATAAGGGCATTGCAAATCTGGACTGGTAGCTCTCAGAGGTTCCAATTTTTTTAAGGGACATATTTCGAAAAAGTGAATTAAATACCCATTTTGGAGGATCCCATGTCAACATTAGATCGTGACAAAATCCCTTTAAGGAATAAGCGGATTTGAGATATATCTGGGACAGTAGAGAGTTAACATCTGAGCTATAGATGTAAAGTTGGGTGTCATCAGCATACGAGTGATACTGAAAAAAAAAAAAGCCATGTGATGCTATGAGCAGACCCAGGCTAAGAGTGTAGATAGAGAAGATTAGCGGACCCAGTACTAACCCCTGGGGGACACTAACAGAGAGAGGGCGAGAGGAAGAGGAGTTGTAGTGAGAGTGAGAGACATTGATCATCCGATCAGGGAGATATGAGGAGATCTAGGACAGGGCCAAGTTGGTGATACAGAAGGACAAGAGGATTTGTAGCAGAAGGGAATGGATGACAGTGTCAAAGGCATTCATTCATGTTATTAGGGACTTTGGTTGGGGCGGTTTCAGTAGAGTTGTGGGATCGGAAACTGGATTGCCCAACTAGATGGTCAAGATAGAGTTGGAGGGAGAGATGAGGAAGGCAGTTGAGATAGATGTCGCTGTTCAAGAAAGGTCTAGGAGGCAATATGGAACACAGTGAGATTGGCGGCGATAGGTTGGGACTCGACAGGAAGGGTCAAGAGATGGTATCTTTAGGATGGGTGTGATGGTAGCGTGTTTGAAGGAGGAAGGGAACATATGCCAGAAGTTTAATGATTGAAAAAGTTTGAAAAGAGTAGGTAGCAGTGGCTTTAGCGTTATAAGAACAACCTAAAGTCTGGGATGAGGTGGAATGGCATTGGGTCAAGATTGCAGGTAGTGAGGTTGGAGTAAATTATATGACAGAACAATGACTGCAGTTATGTTTTTTACACTCTTAGATTTTCTTAATACTTGATAGAAAAGCTATTTACCTCCTCCATTGGTATAAGCTCTGTATGGGAACCTCCAGACATTGCCTAAGCCGACACAGTATCCAATGCAAGACAGCAGAAAATCTAACTTTCCTGACCAATTCCCTCTGTCCTCTGGGTATTCCATCTCTAGCTCTGCATCATCACGGTCACTAGGGCTCATCAGAAGATCTGGAGTGACAGGCTTAGGATAATAAAAGAAACAAGAGTCGTTAATAATCAACAGAAAGTGTGCAAAATGAAGTCAAACAAAAATGAATGGCTTCACACATGCCACATGACATGACCCCCTCAGCTGTACGGAGCTATAGTACAGTACCATTAGCTGTATATAACATTGGATCCTAGCAGTATACAATCAATGTCTTAAGTGGGCATACACCTTTATTGACACTTTGTCGCCAATTACCTTATAAGTCCAAGGAGACTGTGTTAGTTTTTTCACTTGACAAATACAATTAAAAACTCTAGAATTGTATTTGTTCTATCTATAATTTAAAAAAATAATTCACAATAAAAACTTTTGGACTAACAAGAATACAATTTGTTGAGTCTGCTGCAGTGAACAGGCATTCTTACATGAACTGAATGTGATATGATCTAATATACAATTACAAGGATATATGGTTAAAAGGCCATTAATAGCATACAGAGCGATCTAATTGGAGCAGAAACTGCCCATATCTAATTATAGCATCATTTATTTTTTGATTTTCTTCTCAGATTGAAGATAAGAAGCTGTAAAAACACTCTGGTACTGCAAGCAGTGTTACACTAGTACATAGCCAGCCCTGGAATGAATACAGCTAGATATAATATACAGGAATGAATATAATAAATTATATACAGAATATAACATTTATTAACACTATGCAAAATATAAAAAGATAAGAAATAACAAAGGACTGCCATTGTGTAACATGGGATGTTTGAGTGATTAAAGAGAACCTGTCACATACGTTTTTTGACCCCGCATGGTGAGGGGCAGCACCAAGCTAGTGTCAGACATGCTGAGTTCCAGCTCTAGTTCTTATTCTCTGTTAAGTTGCGTGTAGTTTTCGTGTAATTTAATCGCTCAAGAATCTGCAGTTTTACAAGCCTAGGATAAAGATTCATTCAGAGAGTCAAGTTTTTTTTCAAACCCCGCACTCGAGGCTCAGCCCGCCACTTCACTGGACAACCTATTACTTTGGAATAGGATAGAAACATGTCCCAACTGTCAGTGGGCGCAGCTAAGACTTTGGTGGCGGAGCATCATACAAATGCCTCATGTATAAAATTTGAGTTGTACATGCTCTTAAAAACTTCAAGTCGATCCTTACAGAATAAGGGGGACACAGCGTCTGGTAAAACATCAGAGGTTCGGCACACTAGATTTGTGCTGCCCTCAAGCAAGGGGGGCATAATCTATGTGACAGGTTCCCTTTAAGCATTACATGGCAGTATTATACATCCTAGCAATAGAGATAAGGGGCAGTTTGTGATAATTACTGTTGATAACTAAGCCACTGGAAGAGTAATTGCTGATATTCCCTTATGCATCACGCCTGTACTGTGGCATCATGTTTTACATTATCCTTGTATGTGATATCAGTAAGTGCATTAACACGGTACTGTCACATCTCTGGGTACATTATCCTTGTACGTTGAATTACTATGTGCATTATTATTTCTCTATTGTGACATCACTTTTGAGGCATTAATCCACACTATATGTGAGGATCAGACTATGTGCATTATTCTTCTACTGTGACATCAATATTTGCATTATTTTTCTACTTTGACAGTACTGTCTTCTATTGTGACATCACTATGTGCATTCATTCTCTACTATGAGATCACTATGTGCATTATTTTTGTGTTGTGATTTCCTAATGTGTGTTATTGCTCTATTGTGACTTCACTATGTGCATTGTTTCTCTGCTGCCATATCACTATGTGCATTAGGCTATGTCTACAAAGCACTGGATTCTGGTCGAATTATTGGTGGAAAATCCAACTGTATGCAGCACTGTGTAGTCAGCAATAAAAAATTTGTGCTGTAGTCTACATAGCACTGATTTTCCCGATCGGTTTAAAAATCTGTCGGATTTTCATACCTGCTGGATCTTCCGCAGGATTGCCGTTGGATTCCCGTACATTCAATGTACGGAGTCGACGCCAATTCCAAAAACCAACCACGGATTTTAGCGTAACTCTGCACCAAGAACTGCGGTCCAGCAATGTTAAAATGCCGTCAGATTTTGGACGGCATCTTAACATATGCTATGTAGACATAGTCTTATTCTTCTACTGTGACATCACTATATGTATTATTCTCCTACTGTGACATTACTATGTTCATTATTCATAATTATAGTTTAGATGGCAAGATGATAGATAGATATATAGATAGATATGATAGATTTATAGATAGAGGAAAATAGATATATAGATAGATAAATAGATAGGTGATTTTTTCTTTAGGTGAATTTGTCATATGTTCTGTGAACAGCGCTAGTGTCAACGCTGACACTGCTGTTAATTCGAAATGGAAATTTTTGTCACTTCTTTCCTTTCACAGATTGCTGGGCTGCCCTTTTACCAGCGAGTTGCTCTACAACGCTACGGCTGTGTTTCCATGGGAATGCAGAATACCCACACACGATGTTCGTAGAAGCGAGTGTTTTTATATTATGACATTATGTTACATTATTGGCAATTGCAAGGATGTTATACTTACAGTAAGTTGTTTTTATTCCTAAAATGCAAGGTTTTGAGATTTATCTATTAATAAGTCTATCTTTCTGTCTGTCTATGTATTTGCCTAGTATCTGTCCATTATCTACCACAGAATTTATCTATTTATCAGTTAATTATCTATACATCTGTCATCTAATGTATTTATCTTTCTATCTCATACCTATCTATTTATCTACTTATCTATCCTCTCATATTTATCATATCTGTCTTTCTAAAAAGAGAAAGAAATAAAAAAAAAAAATTTGCAGCACTTCAATTAAAAATGCCTTATTTTTTCAAGGTTATGCTGTTTCATCAATACGGATAATACTATGAGGGTTATTTTTTTTTATTTAATTGAAATGCTGTTATTTGGATATTATAAATGTCTATCTATCTATCTCATATCTATCTATATCTATCTATCCTAGATAACAAAGAGTAACAGTCGCAGCAGACTACTTGTGCTAGGATAATGTAAAAAAACATGAAAGATCTGTTTATTCCCCTAAATATCTGACAAGGGACCGAAGTTTCTGTGGCTCCCTCACAGAAGTGTTTCTACAAGTGCCTTATTATTATCTCATCTTATCGTATCTTATCTATCTATCTATCTATCTATCTATCTGATCTTATCTATCTATCTTTTCCAATCTCCATCATCATCCATCCCATCTATAGTTAGATGTTTATCTGTTTGTATCTTAGGCCTATATCATTTATCTGGTGAGTTTAGTTTTATCTAGAAATTATGCAGCTCAGTGATACCAAATGTTTTTACAGTTTTCTTTATATTTTAAAGGGGTTTTCCACCACAGAAGAAATAATAAGTCAGCAGTTCTCGCAGTGGCACCCAGTAAAGTAGAGAAGGAAGCATACACGACCCTTCCTGATGGTCACTTTAAGTTTTCCACAGTGTGCGCAGCACTCTCCCCCATCTTCATTTTGACAATTACATTAAATGTGCCGATAACTGGATGAAGTCACCAGCTAATAGCCGACTTAACTTGGCTGCATCAGTCACGCATGCCACTTAATTTATATCTCCTCCAGTCAATGAAGAGTCAACTGCAGACCTGTTCTTTGGCAGAGGCACCGGGGGACAAAAGGTTTGGTTTTTATTTTTATTTTTTTTACTATGAGCCCAGGAGCTGCTGCTATAATTTTTTAATTGAGATAGACAACCCCTTTAACACTTTTAACAAAATAAAAACTCACATTTTTGTAAATATTGTATTATATCATTTAATGGGACGACACAGAAGATCTGACACTTTGATACAATGGTAATGTAGTCAGTGCAAAGCCTTAATAACAGTGTAATATGGTGTGCACCTCAAAATAACTCATCACAAAGTGATCAAGACATTTAAATCTCCGCTGGCAACTCAAAGTGAATATTCAAACCCGTAAATGACAAAAAGGGACAAATTGTGACCAATTTGTCATTTTACCAGTCCACGATGTTCATGTGACTTCGTTATTATTACAAGGTCTTCTGGTGAGTGAATGAGGGAGCAGGTGTGTTCTAAATTTGGTGTTTTCAGCATCTCACACTCTCTCATTCTGGTCATCCTGGAAGTTCAAGATTGTGCAATTTGTTTATGCAAAAGAAAACTGTCTGAGGATATGAAAAAACAAGAATTAGTTGACTCTACCATAAAGGTGTGTGCCTTAGGGCTATAAGAAGATTGGCAACACCCTGAAACTGAAAGCTGCAAGTTACGGATGGCCTCAAAAACACTCACGCGTTTCACATATAGGTTCACACTCAAAAAGAGGCACTCAGCCTTTAGTGGTTCGACCAAAGCATGTTGAGTGCACAAGACTTCGCAGCCGCTCCTAGTCCAGACCCGATTGTCTTTTCAAAATTAGAGCATGCAGTTGCTATCCGCATTGCTGAAGAGGCTTTAAAGGGCGTGTGGGTAAGAAACTGTCACTCGCTCAGACCATCACCAACATCACTGCATCACAAGGCTTTGTATGGCTCGTCATCCCGAGAGGAAGCCTCTTCTTAAATGATGATGCACGAAGAAAGCACTGCAAAACAGTTTGTTATAATGCCATGACAGATCTATGGGACGATGGATTTACTCAGAACCATGAAAGACCTGTGATACTTGATGTGAGTACCAGATAAAAACTTATTTGGTTCAGATGGTGTCAAAGCGTGTGTGTCTCACGCAAACCAGGTGACGGTACAGAGTCAACAGTGTGTTTTGTCCTTACAGTAAAGCAGCGGTGTGAAAACGTGTCATGGTTTGGGTCTGCATGAGCTGCTTTTGGCTATTGGGGAGTTTAGTGTTTCATTGAAAGGGAACCAGGAAAGCAAAATCTACTTTAATATCGATGCAGAGCATGATTCCTCCCTTTGGAAATCTGGGCCTCAGGACAGTTATTCCAAACATGATAAACTACTCCACAATCACACTCCAATAGACGAAAACTTTGCTCTTGAAAGTGGAAAATTGAGGGTAAGGTTTGGGACTGGTCCAAGGTATGTACTCCCACCACCGTAAACCGACTATTTGAGGCAAATGTTGGGGCATCTTCAGAGGAAGGTGGATGAGCACAAGGTCTGCTAAAACATTCACCAGCTTCGAGATGTCATCATGGAAGAGTGGAAGAGGATTCCAGTGGCTGCAACTAGACTGCACTAAAAAATTCGAGATTGGGCCGAACTCAGAATTTTGAGAAATACGAGGTCCCGCAACCGAAACACGATACCCCATTAAGTCTAATGGAAGATGTTGTTCTGGTTAATTTCTTATTTTAACAGCAATTATCCTTGTCAAATAAGAGTAATATGGATACAGGGAAGAACTTAGTGAAGACAATTTGACTCTAAGAGTCACAGAAAAAATTGAGAGGCTAAAATAATTCATTCCTTTCAGTGTAGCTATAGGAGGTGCACTGGTAGCAGCTGCTACTGGGCCCCTTTGACACATTGGTATTTGAAATGGCACATGGCAACTGGCAGGAGCCCCCTATCACTTTTTGCACCACAGCCCAAGAGCATGTCATATATGTGGTGGCAGCAAGAACATCCCAACGGGGAACACTGAGGTTCAGCTGGCAGGGCTGTAGTTATAGGGGGTGCAGTGGTAGCCAGGGCTGCCGTCAGTCATCTATTAACCGTTTCAGGGCCCCATGCAGCTAAATTAAATGTGGCCCAACCTACAAGTTCCTATTTTTTTTAACATATCACTGGGCCCCTATTTAATTAGGGCCGCTGACAGGAGTACTGCCCTATTGACACCCCTGCCAGTTACCATGTGCCATTTCCAATACCGGTGTCTTCTTATGTATCAAAGGGGCTTTTGGGACACCTCAGGATGCTTGACCCCGTAGCGGCTGCTACCACCAGGGGTGCAAACAGAGGCCCTGTTCGAAAAGGTGGCAACAAATATGATAAAAAAAATAGGAAGTAGTAATGGGGGGGGCCCCATTTGATTTGGCTGTATGGGCACTGAAGGGGGTAATAGATGATTACTGCTGACTGATTGATGACTGATATTAATTAATGTCTGAAGGAATGTGTATTTCACATTGTGAAGAAGACATTCTTCAGAGATCCACGCTTGATTAATTTTGATAAATGTCAAATGATCCACATTGTCAGGGGAAAGATGGATACGTTTGTCAGTTTTCACCCCGCCAGCTGTGCTGAAGGTGTGCTCTGAGATAACACTGGCTGCGGGCAGGCTAAAGTTTGTATGGCGTGTCGAACAAGCTCAGGACATTAATCCATTTTGGACACACAGGAGTTGAATGGGTCCAGATCAAGTCCAAAAACATCGGTGTTGAGCCGCAGGTAGTCATGGACCATGCTCTTAAAGTGGTCTCAGTTTCTCCGAATGCTGCCCTGCCTTGCAGGTGTTGGTGAGGTGTTAAAAACCGAGTTAAAAATGTTAACCCTTGCGCTTCTGCCACACTGCCTGCAGCTGCTGCTGTGGCGCCTACTTGCCATTCTACTGCTGGCACATTGCTGGCATTGTTCCACCGTGACATTAGAATGTGAAGAAGACGCAACAAATGTCTCGAGTTGGTCAATGAGCCAAAATCCGTAAAAACAACTTATTTTTAGCGTCAGAATCAATATAACTTTATTAGCGCCAAAATCTGTAAAAAAAACGTATTTTCTTAAAAAAATATGAATTGCGCAAAAATCGTTAGCGACAAAAGCATGATCATTTTATTATGCACGGTACAAACAAGGACACATCAGACACGTGTATGCAAATTTCATAATATATAACCTTTGTTACACCCACTATAGGTGGGACTTGAGTCTCCTGGGTGGGTTTTCATTGAAAAATTGCGGCAAAAAATGTGCCAAAAGACGTCCAGCGCTTTACATAGACTCCTGTAGTAAATTTTCTGCCCTGCTCTGGCGTTTTTTAGAACATGTTGCAGAAGACGACCAGTAAAAAAAAATGAGCAGAAAAAAGAAGCTCAGTGTAGACAGCAGCACATTTTTACAATAGAAGTCTATGGGAGCTGTTTGCAGTCGTTTTTCCAGCATTTTTAAAAAATGAAAAAACTCTGCAAAAACTAACGTTTTCCTGTGCAGTGTAAATACGAGGGGGTGCGACACATCCCCAGAACACCCCAGAACGCTCCCCACATGTTACATGCCTTAAAAAGTGTTGACTTGCAAACAATGCGCCTAACACATTTATTTGGCGCATTAGAAATTGCAGCCGGCTCACTTTGGCGCATTTTACACAAGAAAAGGTTGAAAAACCCTTTCATACATGTCTCCCCAAGTATGAGGATGTGGTCTAGTGTTCAAACCAGTATGTACTAAACTGAAAGAAACTGAGTCTGGTCAGGAAGGGAGACAAACAGCCCGATCAGCAACTGGTTAAACACTGATTATATAATCGGCTACCTATATTTATTGGCACCGGTCCCATCCACAAATCAGGGCATGTGCTTGTTCACACTACCATGGTGGCTTCTGTGTACAGTGTAGGAAAGATCTCAGTTCTGATCAGCCATAGCGGCATTTTCACAGCCAGTACATAGTGGCTGTGCTGACAGAAACCCCGAATGAACTCATTGTCAGTGCAGATGTGAACAGTGCCGAACATCGGCAGTCTGCATTTTGTAACCTAGCAGTAAAAAGAAACAGCAGGATCTACAAACCGATGCTTCCCGTAAAAATCGTGATGCACTTGGTTGCTATGGCAACCAGGAACAATACTATTTCTTTTCTTTTCAGGTCATAGGAAATAATATTGGCCCCGGTCAGCAGTAAAAAATACACATAGATATTGCACTGATTACAGATCATGAAATGAATGATCAACGGTTCATAACAGATCATTGTGACAACCTCCAGATGTAGCAGAGCTGATGTGTTATGTAGCCTTTAGGAACTCATTATATGAAACCACTTAATGACACATCATTCAATCGTAAGGCTTGCCACTCCGCGCTGCTGCAGCTGACATTTGCTCCAATTTTAAAATAGGGAAGGACGGGGATCGTCTAACTGTAGAAGTGAGAGAGCGAGGACGTTGCGGGCCATTTCATATTGGAGAAAGCAGCCACTTTAGATTTTGGGCCTCGTGTATGAAAACTGTCTAGGTCTAAGGGTTCACACAGCATCTTCCAGACGTATAGCACTGCGTACTGTCTGCTGCGCTATACGCCTGCTGCCCAGCGAGTACTTCTATAATGCTCTGGCCCAGCCCCCATTCACTTTAGGTTTTCTTTTGACACGTCACTTCTTTCTCCTGGCACGCACTGTGCGCCGGGGAAAACGGCATAGTACTCATAGCATGCAATGAGAGCTATGAATTACCATATTTGCAGGTTGTACTTTGGGTGTATTGCAGCGCAATTACTCCCCGAAGTATGTCCCGCAGAGATGCTGTGTGAACATACCCTAAGACTTTGGGCGACATGTATGAAAGGGTTTTTCACCCTTTTTCTAGCGTACAATGCACCTAACTGAGCCGGCTACGATGTCTAATGCACCTAACGTATGTGTTATACATGAAAAAACTTTGAGACTCTCGGTTCACATATTTTGATCAAAAGATGTTTAAGCTGACCACGACTTCAACGTGGTCTCAAATCGGGCAGTCCTATCCTATCTTTACCTCTCAATCGAGCCAATCAGGCCTCTCACTGGATCATGATATGTGAACCGAGAGTCTCAAAGTTTTTTCATGTATGATAGATAGCATAAATGCTTCTTTAGGGATTTCGACGTGGTGTATTGCCCTAATGTATGTGTTAGGCGCATTGTTCATAAGACTTGACACGTTCTAATGTGCCTAACATGAAGGGGTGTTCTGGGGGTGTGATGGAAGCGTGTCACACCACACTCGTAATATTAGACATATATATGAATGTGGTTCGACAAAACCAGGCGCATTACTGCTCCGACAGGCAGACATATCTCAATATAGTCTGCCTGAGCCTGAGGAGTCGAAGTGTAGCTAGATTTGTTGTAAGGGGCAAAAATATCCAACATTTCTCAGCTTACACCAGTACAATAATAAAAAGTGATTTATTATAATTAACTGTATAAAATTTTATTATTTACATTTCATGAAAAATATAATCATATAAAATTAATATAAAATATATAATATCCCAGAAATATAAAAATATCTCCTGTAAAATGTATTTAAAATTAATAGAATCTAAAACAAATTTTACATTAAAAACCCAATTGATTATGTTGTTTAGATTTTTGTATTTAAAATTTTTACTACATTAAATTTAAAATTAATTTTTGACGCTCTCACCCTTTATTCTACATACAGCAAGAGCCAGCACAGCACAGGTATTGCTGGGACCTGTGGTGCACCAAGCAGGTTCAGTACCATAGTTTCTATTCACTGACATGTTATTCTAATGACTTTTCTCTTATTTCCAGCCTATCTATAACCCTAATACATGTTAGGCGCATTACTAATGTGCCTAAGTTCTGTAATGCGTCTAACACATAGGCAAGGCGCGTTGAACTTTACACAACATTTATGAACGTACAGAAACCACTTTCATACATCAGGCACATTATACACTGAAAATGAGACTCGACAATTCACTTCAACGCGTCTACTTTCATACATGTCGCCCTTTCTTTGTTGCCCATTGAAACCAACCAGAGCTCCCCTTTCATTTTTCAGAGAACTACTGTATATGAAATGAAAGGGGAATGCTGATTGGTTGCTATGGGCAACAAAGAAAGTCTTAGACCTACATAGTTTTCCTACATGAAGCCCTATTAGTTTATTGAGATCCATCTTAGTTTCAGATTCATGTTGATGTCAAATTTGACCTAAATCTTAGAGATTTAGGGCCACATGTATGAAAACTGTCTAGGTCTAAAACTCACTTAGTTGCCCATAGCAACCAATCAGAGCGCCCGTCTCATTTTTCCAGAGCACTAAATGAGAGGGA
This sequence comes from Phyllomedusa bahiana, assembly GCA_025379985.1. Lineage (NCBI taxonomy): Eukaryota > Metazoa > Chordata > Amphibia > Anura > Hylidae > Phyllomedusa > Phyllomedusa bahiana. The sequence continues at coordinate 49,893 of JAODAL010012338.1, forward strand.
CACTGATTGGTTGCTATGGGCAACTGAGTTTTAGACCTAGACAGTTTTCATACATGTGGCCCTCAATTTGGGCAGGGAAGGTTTGAAATTATGCAAAATTTGCCAAAAATTTACCATATCTTTAACCTTCAGTTCAGTTCACCCCCTTCCCTCAGCAGCCTATTTTTTTTTTGTCACGTTTGTTTTCCCTCCCGACTTCCAAGAGTCACAACCTTTTTATTTTCCAACTACATAATCATATGAGGGCTTTTATTTTTGGGGAAAAAATGTACTTTTTAATGGTGTAATTGACCGTACTATTGGATATACTGGGAAATCGCAAAAAAAAAAAAATTCTAAGGCTATGTCTACACTGCAGTGAACAAAAAACGACTTGAAAACGTATTACAAAAAAAACGTTCATGAAACTGATTTTTCTGTCCACTGCCTTAAAAAGCTGCTGAAAAAATGGCAGTTTTTTTGCTGCGATTTGCGTCTTGTGGCACGTTTTTTTAAAATCGTTTTTTGTTGTCTTCAACCTTTTTTTTGATATATGCGTAAATTAAGCCAGGGATGTAATTCCCCCCTACAAAAGGGGGATATAAAGCACATCATTGCATTTATATGTCATCTAGTAGTCATTTTACGGATTTTGGCGCTAATAAATTTATCTCGCTTTTGTCACCAAAAATATGTTTTTATTACATTTATTTTTGGCGACAAAAACATGAAAAATTTATTAGCGCCAAAATCCGTAAAAATACGGATTTTGGCACCAAAATCTGCAAAAAAAAAAATTTACTTTAGGGCCAAAATCCGTAAAAATAAAACTATTCTAGCTCCAAAACCTGTAAAACGACGTATTACTAGCAAAAAAAAATACATAAAAAAACATTTTTAAGCGACAACACAAGTAATTTTAGAAGACCCCAAAATCCAAAAAAAAAATTATTTTGCAGCAAAATCCCAAAAAAAATTTTTTTCCGTAAAAGCGTATTTTACGACAAAAACGAGAAAACTTAAATGGGAAAAATCGATTTTTGGACAAAATCCGTAAAAAAAGTATTTTTATGAAAGAAAGATAACTTTATTAGTCCAAAATATTTTAAGAAACGATTTTACGTAAAAACCCAAAAAAAAGGATTCTGGGCCCCAAAAATCTGTAAAAAAAAGGATTCTAGCGCCAAATTCCTGTAAAAAAAATGTATTTTTAGCAAATAAAATATAAATTGCACAAAAATCAAAACCCACCAAAAAAAGATCGTTTTATTACAACGGTACAAACAAGGACACATCAAAATTGTATGTAATTTGATAAGCTTTATTAACACCCACAAGGGGGATTTGGGGTCCCCTGGGTGTTTTTAATTTGGGAAAATCGCGCCAAAAAACGTGCCAAAAGACGCCCCATTTTACTAGACCCCTGTAACTTTTCTGCCCTGCTCGGGCCTTTTTTTAAAACATGTTGAAATGACGACCAGTAAAAAAAAACAGCAGAAAAAAAAAGCTCAGTGTAGACAGCAGGACTTTTACAATAGAAGTCTTGGGGAGATGTTTTCGTCGTTTTTCCAGGTTTTTGAAAAAAAAACGTGAAAAACTGCTTTTTTCTTGCGTGGAGACATCCCCAAAAGGGGGAAAAAATGTGAAAAAAAACTACTTGCGTCATGTTTGGGGGGTTTTTTGCTTTTAAACACCCGTTCACTCTTTGGTAAAAATTAAGTGTTTTTGTATATTCGCAGTTGATGTGAACCACAAACCCAAAATATGTAGAGTTTTCATGATGCTATAATACCGTAATAAATAAAAACATTTTTTTTTTTTAAAATTTTCGCCGCTGCGCCATTTTTTGCGTCTATTGTTTTTTTTGTACTTCTACCTATGGACATGAGTAAGGGTGTACTTTTTGCGGGCTGAAGGGTACTTTTCATTAGTACCAGTTTGGAATACATTTGACAACTTTTTGATAACTTTAATTCCAAATTTTAGGGGATGTGAAATGACCAAAAAACACATTTTTGGCTTTTGGATTGTTTTTACTTCCACTGTGTTCAGCGTACAGGATAAATTATTTTATATTTTAGTAGATCCCACTTTTAAGGACATGGCAATAATAATTACATGTAACTTTTTTAATATTTGATTTTTTTATGTGTAAAATGCCAAAAGAGGTATGATTTAAACTTTTAATATTTTTATTTCTTTAAACTTTAATATTTTTTTTTTTACTTTAACAGACCCCATAGAATGCTTTACCACTAGATGGGCGATCTTTTTATAACCCATTGCTTCCCAAACCCCCAGTAAAACCCCATCGAATCCCATAATTCCGCCACTGGGATCCCAATCGGAGTGGCCAAGGGTTAAACGCAAAGGAAAAGGGCCCCATTTAATTTCTGTTACCAGTGGGTATCAGCTACAATAAGCAGTCAGCACCTGCCGCCTATGTAGCTTGCGGGTAGCTCCTTATCGACATTATGATGTACCTATATGGTAGGCTATGTAGGGTTTTGAACATATTTAAAGACTCCTGTAACTTTCGTTGCAATGTTTTTACTTCAAGGGTTTCCCTGTGGGAGGGGAAGAAAATGATGCCGAATTTGGGTATGCATTCCCAAAGCATATGTTTCCCCCCCAACACAGAGGTGACTGAAACTGGAAATTATGTCAGACTTTCACCGAATTGCGCCCCAGTGGGGCCCAATAAAGCCTGGGGCGGCCCTGAAAAGTAAATTAACCAGTTAACCCCTAAAACATCGTAAAACCAAAGCTATAACCCTAATTCAGGCAGTTCCAGGTTGTATTTAGTAGATTGGAGTTTGTTCCTGTCTCAGCAAAAAAGGTTTTCCTTATCACAAGCCGACCGTGGCCCAGGAGCAGGCTGCCCCCTAGTCTGCACCAGAGATGCTCGCAGAATCAGTAAGTCTGAGAAAGGTTGGCCCAAACACAGCTAGAAAAAGAGAAAAGAAAGAAAGAGGGAACCAGAGACAGAAGTATAGCAAGACTGAATGCCACAGGTTTTTTGTGGCTGTAATGTGGCTGTTATGGTAATAACCGGCACACAGCTGTCAATAGGGGCTTAGTGATAGAGCAGCCAGAATGTGGGGCTGTAAAAGAAGTGGGAGCAAGACTTTTCCTGTGAGAAGACTAGAAATTACTGAGGCTGGCAGTGCTGAAGCTTGAGAAAAGGTGGAAAAACGGTGAACTTCCACATGTCATGTGGAAGAAATGTGACCATGTAATTTGAAGTATATGTGAAAGGGGAAGTAAAGCTGCAAAAACCACTTGCTCGATCTCTGTAAGCCATCATGTGCCAAACACACCACATCTCTCACCCCATCACCACCAGCAGTAGGGCGCCCACAGCACACCATATCACCTACACCCAACTTCAACTGAGAGACTGCATCCACACGACAAAGGGCAAAATACTTGTTGGGTTCTGAATCCTAAAACTGCTTTGTCTGACGAGTATTTGAACAGTATTTTACAGAAAAACCGAAGATTTTTAACTCTGCTTTAGTTTTTGGCACAGATTTTGGTGCAGATTTAGGATTCAGTTTTTCAATTGTTTTTGCATCATAGAGCACAATTGCTGCTTCGCTAAAATTCGTGCTCAGAGCCCAAGCCCATCCATTGACTTCAATAATAATTTTTTTTAATAAATAATAAAGTTTTTTGCAAAAACAGCGGTTTTGAAATCAGACCTCAGAAAATACGAGCCGTGTAGACGAGAGCTTGGATTTTCTATTGAGGTCTATGAGAGTTTTTGACGGTCTTGAAAATCCGATTCCGTATCAAAGACCAACTATAAATCCTTGCCATGTAGACAGACCCTTAAACAAATAGGGGCAGATTTAACAATACGGTGGTACTCTTAGTCTGTGCAAACTTTCTAACAGTCTTGGGCAGGCCCCCGGGCCGGGTTTTCGGACGGGTTTTTCAGGCATTTTGCGATGTTGCAGACCGCCTGAAAAACCGTCCCAAAATGAGCACAATGGTGCTCTATGGAAACCCCGTGCAGCAGTCCCCGCCCGCGGGCTGCCTGCAGAACATTCTACAAGCACATTTTTCTGTCCGGCTTTCGGACGGAATATGTGCATGTGAATGGGAAGGGTGAGGGCTTTTCTCCGTTTTACCGCCGCAAAACAGTATTTGTCGCTTGCCGTGAGGCGATACAATGCTCCACATGTATCATGGTGTTGATAACTCTGGAGCCGTTTAAGTTTAGTTAAAGTTACCAAAACCCTTCTATTAGTTGGCTTATTTTATGCCACTAATTGTGCCAAAATTTCAGTTCAATTTTTTGGTGCACAGTGTTGCACACTAATCGCGCGCCTCTTTTGTCAGAAACGACTGTTACATATATAAATGTGCTCCAGTAAGTTTTGATAATCAAGGGCACTGTCAAATTGTCATGTTTCGCTGGGCTCGCTACAGGGTATATGGCTTCCATTCACATATATTAGTGACCATATAATACAAGGTCAGGTCAGAACTGTAGTAGCCTCCATCCTCTATACTAGCTGATAGAGCAGAGTCCGGAGGAAGGAAATGTTACTACAGAATAAGAAAAGATTGTCAAGGGATGTAGAAAATTAACTAGATATTAGTGAGACTATGCCCTTATGTTACGGCAGATGGGGGAGGTGGTGTTGGGGCACTTGCCTCAGGTGCGGTGCGGAGGCCAACAAACCGCACTGATTTGACAGGGATATTGAGATATAGAGCTCAGGAAGGGAAGTGAATCTTTGTTTTGCCTGACATTGATGTGCAGCAGGTACAAAACATCTGATCGTTAGAAGTGACCCATGTGGTGTCAGTGTAATGGCCACCGTGTAACCAGGCATGTCTCACCCTGGTGCTATCTGTGCATGTCATCAGATGATGGAGTTCTGGTGTGTCATGTACATGAACCTCTGATGTGTCATTTATGTCGCTGTATAGAGGCCCACTTCATATAAATGTCACTAGTCCAGTTAGGTGTAAACTGGATAAAATCAGACCTTATCTTTATAAGAGGCCTTATAAAGAAGTCTGCTTCACATGAACCTGACTCTTCTGGATCCCACATATAGGAAACTCGCAACTGAAGGATTGCCCAAAACAGAAACTAGTATTTTTAAGAGCTGGGCCGGACGTGGGGCGCAGCCCTGGAGGTAGGCCCCACATGACCCGGCGCGCCGGCTCCTGGCAGAAGTAAGGGAAAGTTGGCGCGCGGCGTGTGACGCGTGGCGCACAGCGTGTGGTGCGTGACGTCGCCGGGTGAAAGCGTTTGTGGGGAGGGCGGGGTTTATATAACCGCCCCCCCCGCCGGCGGGAACAACCCCGGCCCACAGAGAGAAAAACTGAGTGGTCTCTTTTGTTTGTGGGGGGGAAAAGGGGTGTCAGTGGATGTTTTTTTGGGAAAGGCAGCTTAGGGGGCTGCTGGCGACGGGGGGACAGGATGGTTGGAACAGCAGGTGCAGGTGGCTTTGGGGGGTTGGGTTCAGTCCTTCCCCCCTGCCTCCCCGGGTGGATGTTTCGGGGGCCCTTTGGGGCTCCCAAGGCGCCGCATTTAGACCCCCGGGACGCTCTGAGTTTGGAAACGTTCCCCCCGGGGGCCCCGCGTGCGCCGTCAGAGCCCCTCAGGGGACCCTTGGGGCCGAGGGGAGCATGGGGTTTGGCTCGTGCACCCCCCGCTCGGTCTGGGGGGAAAACGAGAAGGCGGGGGGGCCCAGGGGAGCAGGGCAGGGGGGGGCCAACATGGTCCCTGGGGGGGGCATTTTTCCGGGGCCCCGGGCGATGGGGAACGCAGGTGACGGCGAGTGGTTCTGGCGAAAATTCGGTCGGGCTGTTTGCCAAAAAATCGCAGTTTGGAGTGGTGGGTCAGCGGTCTTGTTGGAGGGATGATATGGATCGGGCGGAGGGGCCCAGTCCGGCGCCAGGTTCAAGAGAGGAGGGGGCGGCTCGGGAATGGATTCGGGCAGAAGAGAGCACTCGGGGATCCCGTCGTCATAGAGGGCCGGTAAACGGCCCCGCTTATTTGGGGGGCCAGGCGAAAAGCAGGGGCAGTGGGAGCGGGGGGAGCGGGCGCGGATCGGAGGACGACTGGACTTTCGCTTCAGGGTTTCGGTTGGAAACGCTGGGGGGATCACAGCCCCCGGGGCCGGGCCTGGTGAGTCTTTGTTCAAGTCTTTTTTGTATCCACCGGGGGAGATGGGAAAAGGGTTAGGTCTAGGCCGGGAACCCTTTCCCGTAGTCCCCGGTTCAGGAATGGAAAGGATTTGGCGGGGGGAGTATTGGGGAGTTTAGGGCCTTTTTCCCCGGGGCATGGGGGCAGTGGGGATCGGGTGCCCTCCGGTGTCGGTTTGGGGGGTTCTTTTGGATGTTGAGGGGGGGGAATTCCCCCCCCCCGTTAGGGAAAAAGGGGGGTCGCCTCTGGTGGGTTGAGTTCGGGAGTCGGGGGGTGTCTGTTAGACGGATTTGGGACAAGGGGGAAAATAGTGTCGACGGGGAATGATAGGGCGGGGGGTGGGGTTTTTATGTATTTTTTTGGGGGCCCGCTGGGAGCACACTTGAAAAGGGGGGGGAAAAGAAAAGATCGGGCGGGACGAGTACGTCGAGATTTTTTCTCCCCTTTAACCCCTCTGGAAAAAAATTTTTAATTTAGAAAAAGGGAAAAAAGGGTTTTAAAAGGTAAAAAGGGAGGAAAGGGGGAAAAAAAGAATTGCGGCTTATACTGAAACTTTTTCGGGAATTTGGGTTTTTGCAGGTTTTTTGGCAATTCGGGCCAGTGAAATTTGGGGGAAAAAAAGCTCCTCAAAATTTTTCAGGGTTGTTCTGCTACAGGGACCAATTGGAAGCCTAAAGGGTGTAGGGGGGGGGGGCCCCAAAGGTTTGGGCCCCGTTACAAATGACTTTTTTCCGGCAGGGGAAGGGCGGTTCCCCCTTTCCATAGTGGGCCCAGGGTTATGGCCCCCGACGGGTTTTGGGGCCCTTTCCCTTTTTCAGGGGGGGCCCGGGGGGTTTCCCGGGCAGTATGGGGGACCCGGGTTCAATTGTTTTCTCAAACCAACGGGGGAATAAGCCCGGGGGCCTGGGCAGTTAAAAAACGTCAGCCAGTTAGTTTTCGGGGGCATTTTGGTCGCTTCAAGCACATTTTTTTGGGCTGCAGTGCGCCCTCCCATGGAGAATCCAAGTGCTTCCGGCGAGGAAAAGGAAAAGGAGGGGAAACTGCGCGGGGGGGAGACTCCTTTGAGGGGGGCCGCGATGGTGCCTTTTTAAAAATGGGAAATTCCGGCAGCGGCTGCATTTTTGTTGCGCGGGGGGTTTCACTTTTTGGGTTTTTAAAAATTCCCCCCCGGGCCATGTAGTGCCGTTCCGTTGAAGAATTTGAGGTCTGCCATCTCTTTCCAGGTATTTCGAGAAGCTGGCCAAGGGGGGTTCATTTGGGCGGGGTTGGCGGGTACTTTTGCGGAGGTGCCTTGTTTGGATTTTATAGTCCCCCCGGGTTGGGAGGGGTTTTTCCTAAGAAGGAACCTAAAAAGGGGTTTCGTTTAAATTCATCACTTGTTTTTCCCAAAGGGTGTATCAGTTAATTTTTGGCATTGACCCGGCATTGGCTGGGTCGAAACACGTTTTTTTTGATGCGGGGGTTAAAATTGGGTTCGGCAAAATGAGGGGGGGGCCCCAAAAGGGCAAAAGACTGACATAGGGGTCTGTTTTTCGGGTTTGTTCCCCGGTTCATGCGGCCCAGGGGTGGGGTTTTTGGGGGTTTTTATTGGGGGGGAGAATTTTTTGCGGATGGGGTTTTAAACCAGATGGGGATGTGCCATCTCTTGTTCTTATTTGAGACTTTCAGCTAAATTTTTGGGAATGGGGGGTTGGGGGAAAGGGGTCGGGGGGGGTTTCATCCATCACCCACTATTTGGTTTGTTTTTTTGGGTTTTTTGGGGCCCCGGGTTGGACTTGGGGTTGCGGGTCGCTCCCTGGCTAAATTGAAAGGGTGGCGGGTCTTTTTGGGGTTCATTGCCTCCGGACAAGAGGGAGTCCCCTTTCAAACCACGCAAATTTTTTTGGGTCCAGATAGATTCAGAGGAAATGAATCCCGGGTTTACCGGGAGGAAAGTTGGAGTCGTTAAAAGGGGGAAATTTAAAAAGGGTTTTCCCTTGAAAAAAGATCAAATTGGGGATTTTAAATTAAAGGGGTTAGGAAAATTTAATTTTTGCTTGTCGCTTTTATCCCGATGGGCAGGGTTTTTTTTTTTCGCAGGTTGGCGGCTGCCCCCACCCGGGGGGTAAAAGGGGCCGAACCCTTTTTAAATCGGGTTAAGGTGACTTGAATGGACCTTAGAGTTGGCAGCCCCTTTTTGGGGAAAATACAAGGGCCCGGCCCTTGAAATTGGATGGGGCGGTGAGTAAAAAGGACATTGATGTCTTTACGGATGCCGCGGGGCGGGGTAGGTTTATGGGGCATTCTGCCAAAAAAGTGGGGGGCCCCGGGGTTTGGGGCCCCAACTAGCTGGGGGGAGTGGGGTTTGGGTTAGGAATCGGGCCTGCGGAGCTCTTTCCGATTGAAACTTGCAGTGGAATTTTGGGGCGGGAAAAAATTGGGGAAGGGGGAAGGTCAGGTTCCCATTGCGAAAATTTGGGGGGTGGAAAAGGGCCCTTTTTAACACGCTTCGGTTTCCCTCCCCCAAACCTGGGGTTTCGATTTGCTTCAGGGGCTTTTCTACGCTCCCCGGGGTGTAAAACCTGGGGGTTTTTGTGGGGGTTCACGTCCCCGGGGTTCAAAACAAATTTGGCTGACGCTCTATCTCTTTCACAGTGGCAGGGGTTTTTCGGCCCCTGGCCCCGGGAGGCAGCGGCTATCGCCTTTGGAGGGGCCCCAAGGAACTGGGGGAGGGGGGGTTTCGTTCCCCCGGATCAAATTTTCGGTCGTCGGGAAAAGGGGGGGGACGTGGGGTTTGTATTTTTGCTGCGTGGGCTTTGTGGGGGTTGGTTGGGGGGTTTTCCCGGGGCCGGTTGGGGCAGATGAAGAGAGGGCTTTGCCCCCCTTTTGCTTTATTGGTTACAGGGTTTTCGAGGGGTGGGCGGGGATCTTAAAAGGGTTTCCCCGGGTGGTTTTGGGGTGGGTTTGGCTTTTTAAAGGGACAGGGATTGAGGGGTGTGACGAGTCTTTTTGTGTCACACAGGCATTAAAGGGTTTAAAAAAGGGGTGCGGTCAGTGGAAAGGTAGGGACCCCGGGTTTTGGGTTTCCCGTTGCTGGGGCGTTTGGGCTCGGAAATTGGGGGGTTGTGTTTTTATCGGTTTTTGGGGAAAAAGGGGTTGTTTCAGCTAGCCTTCTCTTTGGCGTTCTTTGGTGCATTGCTTTTTGGGAATTAGTTTTTCCCCGCAAAGGGACCAGGGGGCTACCAAGAGGGTGTGCAGCTTTAGGAAGAAAGGGGGGGAATGTGGAAATTGGGGAAAACTAAAAGGATCAAAAGGGCAGGGGAAGAAAAGTGCAGCTGGTCGTGTTGCAAGGGGGGTTATGTGCCCCTGGGTTTGGGGTTTGGGGGGCCAAAAAAAATTAAAAAAAAAAAACCAAAAAAAAAAAGTTCCCCCCCCCCCCCCCCCCCCAAAAAAAAAAAAAAAAAAAAAAAAAAAAACCCCGTTTTCCCCCCCCATTAAAAAAAAAAAAAAAAAATTAAAAAAAAAAAAAAAAAAAAAAAAAAAAAAAAAATTCCAAATTTTTTTTTTTAATTTTTTCGTTTCTATCTCGGTTCCCAATTTTAGTCGGTTTTCCGTCGTTGTTTGTCCAGTTTTGGGATTTGGAAACCCCTCCAATTTGCCCCCCACCCCCTTTTCTATCAGAGCCACCACGGGGGTGGCTAGTCCCTTGGGCTGGGAACACAACTGTAAAGGGGAATAGGCCCGGGGGGAGTTCCCGGATCGTTCGCTTTAAAAATTTCCCGGCCGCACCTAGCTCAAGGCCCCCCTGGTTTTTAAAGGGGTAGGTTGGAGGCAAATTTCAGTTCGGGTTAAGGTGGTCAAAAAAATTGGGGGATTTTGTTTTTTTTTTTTCTTATTACTTTTGTTTGTGGGTTTCCGGTGTTCCCATCGGTTTGGGTTTTGGGTCTTTTTGGGCCCCTTGTTTGTTTTTGGGGAGCGCAGCGAGCTCTTTTTCGACAAAATGGGGCCCCCAGTGGGAAAACCTTTAGGGGGTCGGCGACAGTCCGGTGGGGTCGGTAGGCGTGGGGAAATTTGGGTTTGGGAACCCGGTTTTACCGGCGTTCCAGGGTAAGCCCAGTGGGGGTAGACCGCCCCGGGGCGTGGGTTTTCATGTTGGGGGGGAAAAAGATTGGGGACTCCCCCCGGATCAGGGAATTGGGTTAGGGACATTAGGGACGATTTGTTGCGGTTTTTGGGAGTTTCCCCGGGTTTAGTAATTTGGTTTTGGCCCAAAATGGTATGGCGGGGGTCGTGGGCCCCTGCGGGGTTTGGTCATGGGCTTAACCGGGGGCAGGTAAAGGGGGAATCGGACTGTCGCGCGTTTTGTTTTCACGGGGAAAAAGGGGGGGTTTGGTTTTTGCGAAAAGGGGAAAATTTGGGGACCGGGGGGACGGCGACTTCTGGAGGGGCGGATTTTGGGGGTTTACCGAATGCAGTAAGGGGGGAATTTTTTTGGTCGTTAAATATTGGGAGGGTTTTAGAGAAGAGGGGGTTGGGGGTGGGGGGGGGCGGCGCGATCATAAGGGGGCATGAGTCCTTGCTATGGCGGGAGGGGGTCCTTGGAGTCAGTGAATATTGGTGGGGGGTCCCGGTTTGGCTTGGCTCCTAAATTTGGAAAATTTACCGGGCTGGCAAGGTTTTTTGGGGTCCGCGGGGGATGGTCCTTGGGAGCAGGGGAACAGTGGGGAACCCCTCTGGGGGTGGTTTTGGTGCCCTTGGGCTTGGGGTGAAAGGGTGAGGGGAAGTTACTGTTTGGAGAATGGGCCCCCAGGCCCTTGGGCGGGGGTTATGGGAAGTCCCCCAAAGGGCCTCAGCCCCAAAATGTTTTAAATAGGAAGGGTTTTATTAGAAAAAGGTTTTTAAGAGTGGTGAAGGGTATAAAGGGGGTAAACTCATTCATTTTTAAAAGGGTTTTTGTATTAAAGTTTGTTTAAAAAAAAATCCCGCCGTGGCCCCTAAAACCAATCAAAGTCTCAAGTGAATTTTTGGGGGACATGGTGGGGGAGTGGTCCGGAGGGTAGGGCTGCATTGGGTCAAGAGCGGGGCCGGAAGTGGGGGCCCCCACCCTGGGGAAAGGGCCCCCCAAAGACCCGGCGTGGGCTCCTGGGGGAAGTTTAAAGGGGAAAATTTTGGGACGCGGCGCGTTCGCGCAGCACACAGCGTGCAGTGGTGACGTGCGCTGGGGGGAGGGGGCTGTGGGGGAAGGCGGGGGGATATAAAAACCGCCGCCCCGCGCGGGAAAATTTGCGAAAGGAGACAAAACGGGGGAGTCCCCCCCCCCCTCCCCTTTTTTTGTTGTGGCGAAGGGGCTGGGTTTTTGGGGAAAGGGTTTGGGGGTGCTGGTTAGTGTGTAGTCACGTTAGGTTTACTGGTGTCGCAGTGGCTGGCGGGATGGGGGTCCTTGGAGTCAGTGAATATTGGTGGGGGAGTCAGGTTTCGGCTTGGCTCCTAATTGGAATTGACCGGTCTGGCGAAGATTTCGGGCTCCATAGGGCATGGTCCTTGGGAGCAGGGGAACAGTGGTGAGCCACCTGAGGTGGTTTTGGTGCCCTTGGGCTTGGTGTGATGGCTGAGGGTAAGCTACTGTTTGGAGAATGGTCACCAGGCTTGGTCGGGGGTTATGGTAACTCCAAGGACCTCAGCCCCAAGTGTTAACTAGGAAGGTCTGTTTAGAAAAAGGTGGTTATGAGTGGTCGAATGGGTATAAAGGGGCTATACTCATTCATTTTCTAATGTTTGGTGTATTAATGTTATGTTAATAAAATGGCTGCTGTGGCCAATACATCCAATCTATGTCTCAGAGTGATTATTGGGGAGACATGGTGGGTGAGATGGTCCGGCAGGGATAGGCGCTGCACAGGGTCATGTATATATTAGTCAATATTAAGATGTTTTAGATAAATATGAGATAGATAGATAGATAGATAGATAGATAGATAGATAGATAGATAGATAGATAGATAGATAGATATGAGGATAATAGGTAACTAGATAGATATGATAATTGATATGAGAAATAGATAGATAGAAATGAGAATGATAAAAATAGATAGATAAATAATAGATAAATAGAGATAAGAGGATGATAGATATGAAGGGAGATAGATAGACAGAAGGATGATAGATCGATATATAGATAGATGGATGGATAGATAGATAGATATTAGATAGATTTCTAGATAGATGGATATGAATTAGATAGATAAAGTGATATGAGACAGATGGGTAGATATGAGTTAGATAGATGTGAAACAGGTAGATCGATAGATATAAGACAGATTGATATGAGACAAATAAATGGATAGATACAGATAGATATGATAGATAAATAGAGATATAGATAGATAAATGGATGGATAGATATGATGCATATAGATAGATTCATCTGTGTTTAATATGTGTTCTCTAGACAGATATATCAGATAGATAGATAGATAGATAGATAGATAGATAGATAGATAGATAGATAGATAGATAGATAGGGCTAGTTGATAATATAGATAGATAGATAGATAGATAGATAGTATAGATAATGTTTTTGTTTTGTATTTGTTCTTATTTATGAATCATTCCTGGGTTTGGCTTCATATCGTGCATCAGAAAGCCTGAATGTGGGAACACACCCTTTACATGAGTGAGGGGCTGGGTTTCAAGGGTTTGACCAGGAGTTTTAAACAACAGTCCACACACAGATATAGCCTGATGGGTTTTACCATGTAAGGTAGCCTCACTGCTTCCAGATCCCTCAAAGCTACACTGCACCTAAAAGCCAGATAGCACCATAACACATGTTGGCAAACACAAGGTCACAACTGTGGCAGCGAAGATTGGAAGTAAAAGGACTTGAAAAGAACTTGTGACATCTCTTGACAGGTCTGTTTCACTAAATCCTTGTGTTCCCCATGAAATAACAATTCTGGAGCATCTTCTCTTATAACTCTGTGTTGTGCTGTTCCTCTATTATTCCGCCTAAATATGTATTACTGAATCTGTCAGATGGGTGTTAGGGCCGATTCACACGGCTTATTCAAGCCGTAATTGCGAGACGGATTCCGCCCGCAATACGGCTTGAATAAGGAGCAGGGGCGGGGCGGGGGCGCTGCTCGCCGGCCCCATAGACTTTCATTATCCATGGCGCGTATTCCGCCGGGATAATGAACATGTCACTCTCTCCCCGCCCGGCGGATTCGCCGAGCGGGTAGGAGAGACGGAATCCATAGTACTCTATGAGAACTGTGGATTACCGTAATGGCTGGGACGGATTCCAGCCGTATTGGAGCGCAGTACGGCGCGCAATACGGCTGCAATCCATGCCCAAAATAAGCCGTGTGAACGGCCCTTTACCATTAGGCTATGTTCACACGGCTTAACTGCGGGACGTAATTACGGCCCGCAATTACGCCGTGTGGACGGGGGCGGGGCGGGAGCGGGGGAGTGAGCGGGGGGCCGGCACTTCGCCGGCCCACAGACTTGTATTACCAGCGGCGCGTATACGCCGCTGGTAATTCACATGTCAATTATCTCCCCGCCCGGCGGATTCGCCGAGCAGGGAGAGGAGACGTAATCCATAGTTCTCTATAGAAACTGTGAATTACCGTAATGAATGGGCCGTTTTCGGCCCGTAATTGGCGCACTTCGGCGCGTAATTACGGACCGAAATACTGCCCATTTTAAGCCGTGTGAACATGGCCTGTTTTTTAAAGGGTGTGTCCTGCTCATGCTGACAGCTCTAGTTGAAATATGTCAGACTGTGAACGGATGAAGCCAAAATTGGCAACACCCATCTGACAAAGTCAGTAAAAAGTTTCTAGCACAAATAAGAGAAGATGTTCCAAAATTGTTATTTTACCGGGAACACAAAGATTTACTAAAACAGGCAAGTCCGGAGATGTCATAGGTTCACTTTAAGGTGGGAGTAATGACTTTATTTAGCTAAGGTCATTGTGAGGTGGCCAGCGAGCTTAATTTTTTGTAATCATTTAGTAGTACAGGATGTGCATTGTAGATAGATAGATATGAGATAGATTATAGATAGATTGATCGATAAATAGATGATGGATAACATATAGGGTATGTTCACATGATGTATTGTGGGGCGTACAGTACACTCCGCAATACATCATGTGGTTTGGGAGCTCGCGCTGAACAGCGCGTATTCCCGAGGCGCAGGAGGGCCAGCAGTCCGCCGGCCCCATAGACATGCATTACTCCATAGACATGCATTATAAATGACGTCACTTATCTCCCTGCACGTACAATACGATCGTATTGTACGCATGGGAAGAGGAGGCATAATCCATAGTTCTGTATGAGAGCTATGGATTGCCGTAATTGCGGCGCACATCCCGCTGCGTATAAAGCGCAGTACGCCACAAAATACGCGCCGCAATTACGCTGTGTGAACATACCCATAGGTAGAAAGATAAATAATAAATAGACAGACTAAATAGGTAAAAGATTGACTAGATAGATAGACAGACAGATAGACATGATTTACATACATCGATAGATATGAGATAAATAGAAAAATAAATAGATATCATAGATAGATATGAGAGATAGCTAGATATGATATACATAAATAGAATATATAGCTATGAGGATAGATAGATAGATAGATAGATAGATAGATAGATAGATAGATAGATAGATAGATAGATGGATAGATGGATAGATAGGATATGAGAGATACATACATAGACAAATAGATAGATATGAGAGATAGATATGAGAGATAGATAGATATGATGATAGATAGATACATAGATAGATACATAGATAGATAGATAGATAGATAGATAGATAGATAGATAGATAGATAGAAAAGATAGATATGAGAGATACATACATAGACAAATAAATAGATATATATATAGATAGATAGATAGATAGATAGATAGATAGATATGAGAGATAGATAGAACAGTTAAATATGAGACATGAGAACATATAGATAGATAAATAGATATATTAATATATAGATAGGCAGATAGATAGATAGATAGATAGATAGATAGATAGATAGATAGATAGATAGATAAATGGATGCATAGATAGACATGATATACATTCATAGATAGATATGAGATAGATATAATAGATAGATAAATAGATACTCAAGATAGATAGATAGATAGATAGATAGATAGATAGATAGATAGATAGATAGATAGATAGATAGATATAACAGTTAAATATGAGACATGAGAACATATAAGTAGATAAATAGATATATTAATATATAGATAGGCAGATAGATAGATAGAGAAAAAGAGATAGATAGATGGATGGATAGATAGACATGATATACATAGATAGATATGAGATAGATATAATAGATAGATAGATAAATAGATATTCGAGATAAATAGATAGCTATATTCTATTTATCTATATCATATCTATGAGGCATGAGGATAGATAGAGAAATAGATAGAACAAATAGATATGAAAGATTCACACATAGACAGATATATAGGAGATAGATAAATAGAATAGATATGAGACATGATAGACAGATAGATTAATAGATAGATGATAGCCGAATAGATAAATAAATAGAAAGATATGAAGCAAGTGGCTATAAAGATAGATAGAACAAACAGATAGATTAATAGATAGATAATATATTACATAGTTTCTAAACTCTGGTAACATTGTTATAGATTCTGCTTTGCCATATTTCATACAATGAAAGCGTTACCCACGGAAAGCCCTTCTCTCCATCCAATGTACAAAGCTCATCTTCCCTCTACAGAACCTGCCACAATCTGACCGCACACAGCCCTGGCAGCTACTACATCCAAGAACAACACAATTGTGCTTTCTTCTTCTTTTTCTTTCTCCCTCTGGAGCGATGAGAGCCACAGACCAACTTCCCACTGATCCCACTGCTCTGTCCTCCCTTTAATCCTGATGGCATTCCTATGGGTGGGAATCCCACAGGTGCTGAGTGCACAGTGCATCCTAGTGTTTCCTATCACAGGTAATGGCCTGTGGTCAGTGATTACTAAATCTCACAGTGTGAAGATCTTATCCGATTAGAGGGATTGTCTCCTCATCTTACATTCTGGCCAGTAGTGCAGGAAGGCAGAGGACCCCAGCATGGTGCCTGCAGTCAGGAGCTGCCTACCTACCTGCTGCAGATGATGCTCTTGGTACCTCTTCATCCTGTTGCTTGGGGCTCAGTCTGGCTCTATCAGATTCTGCGCCCACAGCTGGGAGATGTGAGGCCGGCTTGTGGAGAGACGTTCCTCCTCGCCTGCTCTCCTTCGTTCTCTCTTTGTATCTCTCACACTCAGGTGATTGGCACAGAATGGGATGAGCTTGTTCTGCTGTTAACCCCTCTAGTAAGAGGGATGCTAAGGACGGAATGGCAGAGGCCTCTGCTGAGAAGACACACACAAGGTTAATTGGCTTCCTAAAAAATTGACCATGCATGAATATGTGTCTGGCATAAGGGGAATAGATGGCAACCTCCACAGGGCATGGGGACTGATGTGAATGATGGCAATCTGTGTACAGCGCTGCAGAATATGTTGGTGCTATAACAATAAACACAGCAATATTGTAACGCCTTTGGAAATACTATTGCCATAATCAAAGCTGAAGACAATGAATAAAAGTAAATGTGGCAACAAATCATGATCTAACCAGGATATAGAAGAATAATGGGTTTTTGACCTAGCAGGATATCTTGGCCCCCTCTTCTACTGTGAAGTTAAAGTGGTATTCCAACCCAGGGCCACCATCAAAAATGTCAGAGGTTCTATAAAGCCAAAGTGTCTGAGCCCTGTTGGGTCAGTAGGTTGATAGACCCTCCATTAGGAAGGTAAACCCTAATTAGGAAAGTTGGAGTCCAGGTAGGTAGGTCCTCAGGTAATTAGGTATTTATAGCCCTGGGTAGTAAGACAGGTAAGTAGGGCCATATGGAGGAGCCTGGTTAGTAAGGTAGGTAGGTGGGGAGGGCCCTAGGTAGGTAGTTAGGGCCCAAAGTAATCAGGTAGGGTTCCAGGTAGTTAGGTTGATCCCCAGATAGGTAGGTGGAACTCTAGGTAGGTAGATAGGGCCCCAGGTTTCAAAGTAGGTAGTTAGAGCTACAGGTTAGGCAAGTAAGGAGGGCCGCAAGTGGTGAGGTAGAAAGTGCCTCCCAAAGGTAGGTAACTAAAATCCATCCTTAACAATGTCCCTTTCTTTTAACTGTGAAAAAAGAAAGAGTAAAAACTCACCTCTCCCTGTTCACCCACCGAGTATCTGGCTTCTTCAGTGCAAACAGCATGTTGCAGCATCCACATTGTGTCACCTCCATTGATGGGCCCCACATTTGTCCCGTATGACAGTACTATCTGTACTGACCTGATGTAGCCCTGTTCCCACCAATCACTTTAATGGCATATGTGTAATAGGTGTGTGTCCCATCCCTGGCAAGTCTCTGTTCAACACGAAGAGGTAGCTGGAGCTGTCCCATTGATTTCAATGGAGGTTCCGAGTACACCCAAGCGTTCAAAAGAGAGACTTTCCAAGTCCTCTTCTTGAGATAGATGTGGGTTGCAAAGGTAGGATCCACACCTATCAATATGCCATCAATGTGTTTGGTGGGAAAACCCCTTTAATGCTACCATACCCAAAACCACCAAGAACGCAAGGACTAAGTGCTTCCTAATAGGATAAAAAGACTATGTTCATTTAGGAACCCAACCTCCACCTCTTAAAACTTCCCCACAGAAAAGACAGGACAACCCTTGTGGTAACAAGGCCACAGCAGCAATTTATTTAACATCAATAAAAAAAAACATTTATCTCTGATGTTAAACATCTACAGTTGAAACCAGAGTTTTACATACACTACTGTATATAAAAAGACACATATGCATGTTTTTCTCACTATCTGACATGAAATCAGAATAAACCTTACCCATTTTTAGGATTACCAATATTATTTATATTTTTATTACATTTATACATTTCATTGGTATTTGGTAGCATTACCCTTGAACTGTATGACTTGGATTAAACGTTTTGGATATCCTTCCACAAGCTTCTCACAATAGTTGGTAGGAATTTTGGCCCATTCCTCCTGACAGAACTGGTGTAACTGAACCATGTTTGTAGGTCGCCTTGCTTGCACCTGCCTTTTCAGTTTTGCCCATAAATTTTCAATGGGATTGAGATCAGGGCTTTGTGATGGCCACTCCAAAACAATGATTTGGTTATCCTTAAGCCACTTTGTAAGTTGTAACTAGTTTGGCAGCAAGCTTCAGGTCATTGTCCATTTGGTAGAACCATTTCTGCCCAAGCTTTAACATCCTGGCTGATGTCTTGAGATATTGCTTCAGTATTGCCCCATAATCTTCTTTCCTCATAATGCCATCTATTTTGTGAAGTGCACTAGTCCCCCCTGCAGGAAGCAACCCCACAACATGATGCTGCCTCCCCCGTGTCTTCCTTGCAGAGTGGCCCTTCAGCCCATGTTGATACATTAATCGTTTCAATGTGGATAATGACACAGTCTCACCAGCTTCTTCCAGCATCTTCACAAGGTCTTTTGCTTTTGTTTTTGGGTTAATATGCACATGTCAGACCAAAGCATATTCATCTCTGAGACACAGACCCCGTCTCCTTCCTGAGTGGTATGATGGCTGGACATTCAGCTGAATGAGGCACCTTTAGTTATCTGGAAATTTTATCCAAGGATGAACCAGACTTGTGCAAGTCCACAATTCTCTTCCTCATATTTTGGCTGATTTCTTTAGACTTCCCCATGATGTTACACACAGAAGCAGCATGTTTATGATGTGCATAAAAAATACATCCACAGGTGTGTCTCTAATTAACTCAGATGTTGCCAATAAACATATCATAAGCATCCAAAGACATGACATCCAGTGCCGTCTTAACAGCATTATGGGCCCTTGGGCAGAGCTGTGCACTGGGTCCCCCAAAAAATACAACCACTCACAGTAATAAACATATACATTATTGATAACAAACTTATAACCAACAGCACCGCCATATATAGACCACATAGTGGTCAGACACCAGCTCAGGTATAACCTAAAATACCGCCATATAGAGACCACATAGTGGTCAGACACTAGCTCGGGCCACGACCACATGACAATGACTACCTCACTGATCTAACAGAGATGCAAAATAACCCCTGACATCTAGAGACTCACATGAGACTTCTTATCTGTTCAGTCGTTCTCTGAATTGTTCTTTTTCCTTCGCTTCTCCATCCGGCCCAGACCACCATGACGACTTCTCCTGGCCGCAACTCATCCCTGCAGAATGTAACACACAAAGATCTAAGGCTAGGTTCACACGGCTTAAATGCAGGGCGTAATTACGCCGTGTGGCCGGGGGCGGGTACGGGGGGCCGGCACCTCGCCGGCCCATAGACATTCATTACCAGCGGCGCGTATACACCGCTGGTAATTCACATTTCATTTATCTCCCCCTCGGCGTATTCGCCGAGCAGGGAGAGGAGACGTAATCCATAGTTCTCTATGAGAACTGTGCATTACCGTAATTACTGGGACGTATTCCAGCCGTAATTTGCGCACTCCGCCGCGTAATTACGGACTGAAATACGTCCAATTTTAAGCCGTGTGAACATAGCCCGAGACTTCTCACTTTAGCAGCTCTTCACTACTGATTCATACCTCTGTTATGGGCACGCCCCATTAAGTAAATAGGTAGTAATGTTGCCCCCCATTAAGTAGGTAGGTATCTAGACCCCAATAGGTAGGCATACAGCTATTTGTAAGTAGATATGCTTCCCACTGTAGGTAGGTTTACAGCCCCCTGTAGGATATATGGCCCGCTTTATATTGCCCCCTGTAGGATATATGGCCCTAGTAGGAAATAGTCCCCTTTAAATAGCCACCAGCAGGATATATAGACCCCTGTAGTATATAGTCCCCATTATAAAGCCCCCTGTAGTATATGCCCCCCTTTATATAGAAACCTGTAGTATATGACCCCCTTTATGTGGCCCCTTATATATACTCCCCTGTAGTATATGGCCCCCTTTATATAGCCACCTGTAGTATATAGTCCCCTTTATATAGCCCCCTGTAGTATATGGCCCCCTTATATAGCCCACTGTAGTATATAGTCCCCTATATATATCCCTCTATAAAGGGAGCTACAACCTGGCTACAGTGGGCTACTACCTGGCTACAGGGGGCAAATATTTACCTACATGGGGGTAATTATTACCATTTGGGGCACTATAGATGGGGAGTTTGTATAGAGATAGGAATTGGTAGAGAAGTGCTGATAAAGTGTCTAAGATAAAGTCTAAGATGTTTGCTTTGTACATTCTACAGTGAAGAGTTGTGGCCGGGGGAACTCATTATGGTGTCTGGGACAAATGGAGAAGAAGAGAAAGAGAACAACTCTTCAGAGACGTCACCTGTGAGTCACTAAATGTAACTGCAGTGTAATCACTTATATTTCTGCTGAGCGACTACATACAACTAGTATCTACCACTATATGGTCACTGTATGATGGTGGTATATGTACAACTGATGTCACATTTGGGGGTCGCGTTTGGTCAGGGTCTGGAAGAATTATTTGAACCTTAAGTAGTAATAGTTTTGGGTCTTGGTTTTGTAGGAGTTTTTTTTTAGTAACAATGATTCATCTGGTAGATTTGCTCCATGTATAGGTGTATTATTTGTTGACTTATTTGTAAGGTATTACACTGTAATACTGAGGTGAGAGGTTTTGAAAATGCAAATTTGTCAGCTCTGATTTTCATTGTGCAGTGACTGCTGAGGAGATGGACGGGATCTATGTGGAATGTGCAGAAAATTAGTGACAGGAACAGAAGTTTTTTCTCTGTAAAAATACATCCGCAGCTCACAATGTGGCTTGAAAAATGGCGTGTGCACCCAGCCCTACTCAGAAAAACTTAAGGGCCAGAGCCCCGGATGTTTTGGGACCTTAGCAACACCCCTTTATATAGCCCCCTTGTAGTATATGGCCCCTTTATATAGCCCCCTGTAGTATATGGCCCCTTTACATAACCACCCTTTAGTATATGGCCCCTTTATATAGCCCCTGTAGTATATAGCCCCTTTACACAGCCCCCTGTAGTATATGGCCCCTTTATATAGCCCACTGTAGTATATGGCCCCCTTTATATAGCCCCCTGTAGATGAAAAAAACAAAAACAAAGTATTAACATTTTTTATTTTTCCTTCCGCGCTCCCCGCTGTGGTTCGCGCTTCGGAAGTTTGCTTCCGGTGTGAGTGGTGTGATGTCAGCACGCCGCCTATGCCGGGATGTTGCTCCCTGTATTTCCTATGCCGGTAGCCTAAGGGCTACCAGTCTAGGAAATACAGCAGTGCAGGAGGTGATGACATCGCCGCTTAAAAACGCCGCAGGGGCTGTTACTCCACTTGGCAGGGTAGGCGCCTGCCCAATGGGAAAGACAGCCCTGATGGCATCGTCATATGAGCAGTCCCAAATTGTTTAAAGGCATAGTAATCCTAATGTATGTAAACTTTTGACTTCGCAGAAAGTAATAAAAAATGCCTTAAAATTATCTGTCTCTCATTATTCTGACATTTAGTAAATTAATAAATATTTTTGGTAATCCTAATTGACCTAAATCGGATAATGTTTATTCTGATTTCATGTCAGATAGTGAGAAAAACATGCATATATGTCTTTTTATATAGCGTAAGTAAACTTCTGGTTTCAGCTGTACAGGCAGTCCCCGACTTACGTTGTTCTGACTTACATTTGTCCCCTAGTTACGAACGGGAACCGGAACGACGCAAGCCAGCTGTCCGCAATCTTCGCAGCTGTATGCGACTCCTGGGAGCGCTTACAGCTGACTCTCTAGTCTGCGTCCGGGCACTGCCATGTCCCCGGCGGGGATTGCTTTGGCTGTACGTGCCTCCTCCCGGAGAGCATACAGCGGAAGGCTCCCCGCTCCCTGCTCCGCAATAGAACTCCGGAAGGCCGCAAGCAGACCTTCCGGAGTCTCTGGCACAGGCAGCGCGCGATGCCATCACGCTGCCTGCGCGGCCTGATGACATCACCAGCCTGTGTCAGAGGACTGAGGGCGACGTAAGCCTCGGAGCAGCGGGGGAGCGAGGTGAGTATTTGTATTTTTTTTTTTTGTTTTTTTAATAAGCCCTATCTATACCTATCTATGGGGGACATACCTGCCTATACCTACCTATGGGACTGCCTGCCTATCCCTTTAAAGGGGACATACCCCCTTCCCTACTATGAGGGAATACTCCCCTTACCGATCTATGGGGGACACCTCCCTAACCTATCTAGGGGGACATCCCCTCCATAAAAACTAGGGGGGATAAACCCCCTGTTCCTGCTATGGGGGAATTTTTGGCTCCCTTGGGGGAAAATCCCCTGCCAAAACCTGCTATGGGGGGACAAAACCCTGCCTATGGGGGACATCCCTGCCCTATTACCGCTTGGGGACATAAAAACCCCCTAGGGGGAATACCTGCCTTTTACCCTGCAAATGGGGGACCTATACCGCCTTCCTGCTAGGGGGATGAATACCTCCCTATAATGCTATGGGGGCCCTAACCTGCCTATGGGGGGACAAACCTGCCTATACCTGCTTGGGGATTTATCCCTGATGCGCCTGATATTGGTTGCTCTTTTTTGAATTTTAGTGAACAAGGCTGCGCCAGTTTTCGGGCTGAAAAAACACAAGGCTTCTGACACAGCCCCGTACATACATGTCGCCCACATTGTTTACTTTTGGTAAACAGAGCAAAAATGCATTAGGCAATGATTTTCCCATAGCTCTTGGACTGCCAAGTATTGAAAAGGGTACTTTTTTTTTGGTTTCCCCAAAAAAAATGCCCCAAAACGGAGTGAAGCGTGAAGGGGTTGGGCCCTTCCCCCAGTTCCCACGTCTCTGTCTTCTTCCAATTACAAGGGTGACTGGGGGTCACTGGGCGGCCCCCGGCTTACAGGAACTGTAATGACATACAAGTAAATGATTCAGCAGCTTACTCACATGATGGTCTCCATGTGGGCATATCATCTCATGTGAAGGGAGACTCAAAAAGCAGTGAAGAAGCAATAAGAATCCTAAAGATAAACAATCCCTTTTACTTCTCAGTATGCTGAGAAGTAAAAGGGATTGTCCATGTGTTTTGTTTTTAAATAAATGCCTTCTGGTTCTGCAGTAATAAAATAAAATAAAAAAACAGATACACATCTCTGTCCTAACGTCCATTCCAGCATTTGTGCTGCCCAGAAAAACTGGGTGCCTGCTGTGAGGGATGGGGGCCACTCAGCTTTCCTGGATGCTGTATAGCCTATGTAGCATCTAAGAATTCTGGATAGGCCACAAGGGAAGCTGTGGGAGATGGGTGAGCCCCCTGCAGCCAGTGACAACAAGGGAGCATTTGATTATGCGTCTCTGATGCCACTGCCCTGCCGTATTTGCTAGCTCTCACATCGAGAGTCCAAGAGAGCTGGCAAGTATGCACTCACAATAAGGTGAGGAGTGCAGTCTCGTGGATTCAGGGCATATTCCCTTGATGCCCAGGACATACCTCTGCCGCCTCGGGACTTCGTGACAGCCCTTGGAATCTAGGAATGTCCTGCATGATCCGGGACAGTAGGGAGGTATGCAGATATAAGTATTAATGTATGCACCAGTATAAATTTATTTAAAAATAAAATATATGGACGACCCCTTTAAACTATTTGAGGCAAAATTCTATCTTTTTGAAGTCCTTACAGCCATTCTTTAACTATGACCATTATTGCAAATCTCACAGTTGTTGTTAGCCATCTTAAAGGAGTTCTATTTTGAACGTTCTCTACCTGTTAGAAGGGCTACATGACAATAAACTGTACACAAAGTTGTCCCCCTGACAGGTCCCTCAGCAAACACCTGTATTTTGTAGAAAAACCTGGCAGTAAGTAGTCTATTTCTCAATAGCACCACTACAGGGTAAATCAAGTTGTAAAACAGTGGGCATTCATACCAATAGTCCACCTGTGAAATGCAGGACAGGACAGGTCCTCCAGAGTGACAGAAACTCTTTGTAATCACTGTCCACTTTGGCCTAAAAAGTGAGGATCCTGAACAGAGTACTCTTCTGTATGAAGTCTAAATTAGCATGCGTTTTGTATACTAGACAGGCTCTCTAAAAGGGTTCACCAGGAAAAGAAGAAAACTAAATACATAAACTACATGTCTGAATGGAAAAGTTCCTAAATATCTTTAATTAGAAAAGTCTGCTTTTTTGTCTGAGGGATAATCATTATAGAAGAACAAAATGGCCACTGAGCTACTTCCTCAGCAGAAACCTGTCCAACAGGAAGTAGGACAGACTCTTAGTTACTTCCTAGTTAGGCTGACATACATGTTGCCCCTGGTGTCCCAAGCAGCTCGTCACTGCAAGCCAGTAAAACCAGTAAAGCCAGTAACCACCGGCCCTGAATTAAAAAATGAAACAGAGAAAACGGGACTCAGGTAAGTCCCAAGTAGTAGGACATAGTGAGACAAATCCTTTTAATGTTAAAGTAAAAAGAAATGTTTAAAAGTGTAAAGAAATATATATATTAAATGTTCAAATCATTAAATGTAAGTAATAACAAAGTTACACATATTTGGTATCGCCGCATCCAAAAAAGTCCAATCTATTAAAATATAACATCATTTATCCGGACGCTGAACACTGTAGAAGAAAAAAAAAATCAAAACGCGAAATTGGTGTTTTTTAGGTCATTTCAGGTCCCCTAAAAATTGGAATAAAAGTGATCATAAAAGTTACATCTATCCCAAAATGGCAACCATAAAAACTACTCCTTAGAATGCAAAAAATGCACCCTCTCTCAGGTGTATACGCGGAAGTGCAAAAAAGGTATTGGCCACAAATTTCAAAACATTTGACAACATTAGAAAGTACATCTTGTCCCGCTAAATAAAAGCCATCATATGTCAATGTAGGTGAAAAAATAAAAAAGTTATGACTTTTAGAAGGTGAGGAGGAGAAAATTAAAGTGACAACCAAAAAAAAAGCTTGGCCCTTAAGGGGTTAATATGATGTTCCGCTTCTGAGGCAGCTGCAGGCTGATATTTATAGGATGGGAAGGGGCCGATATCCATTGATTTTTCCATCCTGATTGTATCGGGCTGCAGCTATCAGTTTTACCTTGGCTGGTTATGAAAAATGGAGGGCAACCCACATCAAAAATCCTTTATTTATTGAGAATCCAAAAATGGGTAACTGCTGTAATCATTACAGTGGATGCCTATGTTTGTATTCTCAATAAAATAAGTAATTTGTGGAGTCCAATGTGGACTCCCCCCAATTTTCCATAACCAGCTAAGGTAAAAACAACAGCTGCAGCCTGATAGTGTCAAATTTGGAAGGTCCATGGATACTGCTCCCTTCCAGTCCTAAAAATGCTAGCCCACAACCTAAGAAGCGAACCGTCATGTTAGAGGGTCTGCTTCTGACAGTAACCCAGCTCTTCCTATAACCCGTGGAGCATTGGGTACTGGGGTAATAGTGATACGGCGTTGATGTCAGCCTTGGGGCAACAAGAACCACCACTGGCTGACACCAAACCCAAGCAATAGTTATGTAGAATCAGATGTCAGACGCCTCCATTACTAACAATGGAATTAAATGGAAAAAACAGACATACAACACATAAAAAAAACAACTTTTATATAAATACTGCCTGACAACAGCCATCTTTAACCATTTTGTTTTAAAAACTAGATCTAAGGGCTTGTTCACATGGCGTTTCCACTCCGTGTTAACTACGCTTTTTAGAACCGTCTCGGTGACCAACCAGACGGACCCAGAGACAGTTCTAAACAATTAGCAGTGAGATTATCACTGCGGGCTATGAGGAAGACGCAGCGGCGTTCACATGAGAGATCGCCGCTGCGTGTTTCACTCCTGCCTGTCGGCTCCGTCTTTGAAAGAATTGCATGTCGGTCCCAGAGACGGATCTAAAAAGCGGAGTTAACACGGCCTGGAAACACCGTGTAAACAAGCCCTAAGGCTGATCCGATGTAGTTCACTGAATCCAAACTAGTCCTAAAGGAAAACTTGTAAATAAACAGTAACATTGCACTTATACAAATACATAAGCTGGTAAGCGCCTATTCAGCATGCAGGGAAGTTCGGTGACACCCACTGTCCACAGGTACCACCCAGATTTCCATGACAGGAAATCTGGGTTCCACCTTTGTGGGATGAATTATCACTCAGTGTCATGAAATTGGGGCACAAAGAGGAGAACATCAAGGGAACATGAGCACACAAAGTAGTCAGGGAATTCAAACCCACTGCCAATCTCAGTTATGCACCTGGGAAAAGGGGATCTTTAGGGCACTGTCCGTCTTGGACACACACTCAGGCCCTACCTCTTATTGCGCAACTTGGGAATTATTCCACAACACCACACCACAACAGCTTACATTCATCTCTCACTTGGCCTACACTATGAGCACATACCCCCACACGGTCCACAGCCTTTACAACACACACTGCCACCAGCTTAATAAAGAACTATACGCCAACTCTTTAGAGATATGTGTATTTGTTAGGGTAACAAGGCAAAGCTATTAAAGTTGTAAGCTTTAATATACAAATATAGTGCTTAGTTACAAAATTTACAAAACAACAGACAGACATAAAACATGCATTACAGTCATAGGCTATGTTCACACGGCTTAAAATTGGACGTATTTCAGTCCGTAATTACGCGCCGGAGTGCGCAAATTACGGCTGGAATACGTCCAAGTCATTACAGTAATCCACAGTTCTCATAAAGAACTATGGATTAGGTCTCCTCTCCCTGCTTAGCGAATCCGCCGCGGAGGGAGATAAGTGACATGTCATTTTACTAGTGGCGTATACGCGGCGCTAGTAATGATAGTCTATGGGCCGGCGAGGTGTCGGCCCCCCCCGTCTCCCGCCCCGCCCCCATCTACATGGCGTAATTGCGGGGCGTAATTACGCCCTGCAAATACACCGTGTGAACCTAGCCATAAACAAAAAGGGATAAAATAACAAAAAACAGACATTTTCCAATTTGATCACATAATGAATCTGGGCTGAGGAGCACAGCTTGAAGACATTGACAGACCTGCGCTTGGCAACTCCTGGAACTGACAATGCTCTTTGATGACCCAAGGTGTTTTATGGAATTTCCAAAAAAAAAACAGCCTCTCCTCTTGCTTAGGTAACAGAAGGCATGACTTATTACATGCCAGGGACACTAGGACAGTCATAATTTCCAGCTTCAGTCATAACCCCTGCTAAAAGTATCCTAGCCAGATATCATGACTGTCAATTTCCCAAGTATGAATTTACCAACCCAGGCATACCAAAACTGAATACATCTGCCACATGTGTTAGAAGGTGTGGCTGGGTTCTGGGGCCATAATCTTATAAGTGAGTTATGGGAAACATGCATAATGGTCAAACTTTATATGCATAATGTTATCATTTATTATCAATTATCATGTATAATTTTTCTGTTGCCCTCTGCTATGTGCTTAACTATCAAATGTCCTCAGAGTCCCTGGTGACATACAGCCTGGCATAAGTTTACCTTTCTCCCACTTGTCCTAATTAACACATTTGTGCTATTTGACATAGCTGCCAGAAGGACTCACTAAAGGACTGCTACTAAATGCCCCCTTACAGGAATCAATACAACATTTCCATAAAAAGACATAATGAATTGGTACATCACACACAATATTAATATACAAAACAATAAAATCAAACTTGAATTAAAATGTTGACACCAGAGGCCCATTTTTCTTACATTCAGCTTTCCTGGAAGCTGGATAGGTTATTGCTATAGGCGAGTATGAGAGAAAAGCTGCAGGGGGCAACTCCTGCCCCCTGTCTCTGGTGGCTGCATGGACCACCTGCTGCCCCCTGCAACCTGTCTCTTACCATCTATTTTTTAAGAGTGGCAGTTTATACAGAATATGCCAGCAACCTCAAGACAAGTCTGCACACCGAACTCCTCCAGCTCGGGATCAATCCCATTTAATCCAAAGAGGCAGATTTCAAACTCAATATATTTATTTACTTGTAATCTCCAAAAAGTTAAAGATACTTGTAATTTGTAGTAAGGCTGTGCGTTGCTTTCACACAAATAAAGTGTCCATGGTAAGTCCATAAAGACAGAAAGAAGAGCAGCCCGAAAAGCTGCTTATCACACACCTGTGCGACGTTTCAAAAGCCTGTAATGCCTTCTCTCTCAAGCCACTTGTCCCATTGTCTCCAGCCAGTTGTCCCCTGCAGCCTGTCTGCTGCCACGGGAGGAAAGAAGGAGACAGGAGCCTTAAGAAGATGGGACCATGCCAGTAGTGAGTAGCGGGTAAGTACTTACCAGGTCAACATTCAGGCATTGCTCACTTGCCAAAAAGGTTGTGCACATTGTGCAGCTAGACTTTTATAGTCTAGCTGCAGGAGGCAGCCCACACTGTCACTAATGTCGGAGCAGCGTTGATGTTACTTCGGTGCTGCTTTCCACAAAGAACCCAACATAGCCTTCAGGCTGCAGGAGGTTTTATCAGTTCTTCCAGGGGAGCGGGAGGGAACCCCCATTTGTGACACCCTCCGGCAGAATTTGAAATAGTTGGTAAGTATGCTGTATATCTACCTCCATGCAGAGATCACAGCTGTACTTACTATTTTGCCATAGGCAAACTTAAACTCTATCAGTTTTCAATCTATAAAACACTAAAACCTAACTTTTATTATGTATAACTCTTAACCTCTATACACACTATTTAAAAACCTGATTTCTATCCTCTCAATTTATTCCTTTCTACTTCTGAAGGATTAACTCCTTTTCTATTATCAAGTCTGGTGGAACACCACCTATTAACAGGGGAACCTTATATATACAGTGATTTACTAACTCCAGTAAGGGATCCCAAACATCCTACTTGGGCAGTCATCCCTAATCTAATACAAAAACATAAAGGTTTTTCCTTGTGTACCCCTGCACGGTAACTTGTAACAAGGTGAGAAAATCACAAACATGCAGCGGGTTTGGTGGAGAGCAGGCTGTCAGCGTAATCGCCTACCTCTGCCCATCATCCCAGCCCTACACTTACATAGGTTGGGCACATACCATTGCTCAATCAGGGGGCCTTTATGGCCGGGTATTGTTCCACGACACCCCCTTTACCCACACTGATGTTTTATCCCAAACAGCATGGACGGGGGGCCACGCTGGTGCATGATCGGGGCCAAACATATGAAAACGCAGAAACATCTAGGGCACACGGCACTACAAAACACGGGTCAATTCTGTTAAGAATCCAAGGTATTTTATCATTTTTTAAATGTTTTGGGGGCATTCGTCCGCTTTTTGGTTTCACCACCCTTGCCTTTGACTAATCCATAAAATCCATTCGTTGTAGACACAAGGATTTTTTTTTTTTTAATCAAATAGGATAGTTTTTGTCTTTTTTAGACAGTTTCAAAAACCCAAACAACTGAAAAACTACGAAAAAAACTTGGACTTCCCCTCACAATACAACGAAAAGGGGGGAACAAAGGTGAGGGACTGAGGAGGAATTTTGTACATTTGTTGCAAAAATTATTTAAATTTTGGGTCCTAAAAGATTTTTTTTCATTGCAAACAAATTTTTGAAGGGTTTAAGACTATTTTGGGGGCATGAATTTCAGATTAGGGGGAAAAACGGGGGAAAAGCCCGGGAGACGGTTTTTTTTGAGAGCTACAGGGGAGACAAAAAGAAAGCCCTGAGGACAGAATGGAAAGAAGGGGGTATCTGGAATTAAATGAAAATAGGGGAAAGTGGTTATGGAACCCTTTAGGCTTCCCCATTTCCGGGTTTTCGGCCGGTTTTTTACCGTTTGCATTTTTCAGACCGCCTAAAAACCCCAAAAATGAGCACAATTGTCCCTTAGGGGAAAACCCTGCAGCATCCCCACCAGGGGTTTTTCCCCCCGGCTTTTGTCCCGGGGGACCGGCACAAAACTTTAAATCACAATTTTCCCCCCTTTCCGGCAACATTGCACTCAAGGGGTGGGGGGGGCGTTTTTTCCTCATCGCGGAAAAAAACCGCCCCCCCCCCCCCCCCCCGCCCCCGGGGGGCGGGGGACGGCCGAAAAACCGGACAAATACCGCCGAAAACGGGCCGGGGGGAAATTTGTCCACGCCGGGAAAGGGCCCTTTTACCGTCATTGTTGTAGCTTGAATAAATTTTCGCTGGCAATGGTTAAGAATGGCAGAGGGAAAGACAAACAAGGGGAGAGGGGATCACTGGGCCGAGCTGAGGGGATTTATGGAGCAAAAGGGTTTTTCTTTTCACACGGCAAAAATTGCGGGGCGATTTACCCCAATACCCATTTGCTCGGGGGGTGGGGGGCGGGGGGCAGCACCCCACCCCCCTTACATTCATTATTCCCCCCGTATACCCCGTAATAATTTACATTCACTTTTCTTCCCCTACGCGATTGGGGCAGTGAGAAACAAACCAAAGTTCTTGAACGAGGGAAAAACCCAATTATTGGGAAATATTTCCCCCAATTGAGCCATACGGACAAATACAGCAAGACTCCCCAAAAATTCCGGGAACAAGCCCTTTAAGGGGAAAAACAGAAAAGGATGTTGCAGTACTCAAAAATGAGGGGACACCACGATTTAAAATTATTTATTTGAGGGAGAATGCGGCACTAAGCCCCCCAAGTATATTTGATGGCAAGGGAAGTCAAACATACCCCCGGCAAACACTTTACTTTTGGGTTTGGGGGAAACATAGCCATTTAAACATGATAATAAAAAAGGGAAAAACGAAAACTTTAAAAAAAAATTTAATAAAAAACCCCCAGACCACTTTTATACCCGGGGTACATCTGACCCAACCCACCCATAAAAATTAAATACACTCACAAACTATTAAAGGGGGGGGGGGGGGGTATTTTGCCATCACAAACACCAACAGACTTACAAACCACCTTCCAAAATACAGTATTTGCTCCTTTACTGGGGGACCGTTATTGCCATACACGGGAAATTTTCGAGACAATTACATCCCCTTTTTTAAATAAGCAAAACTTTTCTCCATTTTAAAATCTCCTTTAAAATATTTTTACAAATATCTTTCAAAAAAAATTTTGAGCACATTTTTATTATATAAATATATATATAAATAAAAAAATAAAAATAATAAATATAATTAATTATATATAATAAAAAGTATATTATTTATATGTATATATATATAAAATTTTAAATATATATAAAAATATATATAAATATAATATAGTCATAAAAAAAAAATTTCTGTGGCAAAAAAAGTTAATAAAAGATGACACAGAATAATATTAATTTGAGAGGTCTCCCACCCTTTTGAGGCATTTCATTACCTTTCTGAACATAAGAACGCTCATAATCTTGTAATTTACCCCTTTGGGTTTTTTGGTATTTCTACTTACCACACCTCTTTATTATCAATTTTCACTCTCCTTTCCATTTACTTGCTACCACTTGGAAATTTGCATAAAAAATCTAATTAAAGAAGTTGTGAACAAAAGTCTCTAACACCTTCCAAATGAACCAATTCTACAAGGGACCTCCACGGACCCCATCTGCCGTTATCGGTATTCACACACATCCGTATCACGGGCAATACATCACCTCCATTGTTTTACAAATGTAACTAAAAAAGAAACAAAAGTAGGGAGTATATTATTAAAGGAAATCATTTATATCAAACCCTAAATATTTATCCACCTTATATAAAGGGGTCATTACAGCATTTAACCTTATAATGCACTCAAAAATAAAGGACTCACCCTTTTACAAAAATTTCACCCCACTTCATGCCAAAGGCTTTCAAACTTTATATCAGGGACAATCAACCGCCGCTGTGGGGTTTTAAACATAAAATTCGCAAAACACCTTGCTTCAGTCCATGTCAACTTAAAAACAAGAACTCCCGCTAACATTTTTAAAAAGTGCTTATACCGCATAAAAAAGTAGGTAAAAAACACAACGCTAAAAAACCTTACCTTTTGACCTTACGGCCCTTTTTCCAGCTACCCATTGAAACATATTAGAAAATATCACAAACATTCACAAACCAAAACATATCAACCCAACTCTCCCCTTTGGGGGGGGGTCCCCCAATGGGGCCCCCCCCCCCCACCCCCCCCCAGGTTTGGGATTCCTCCCGCCGCCAAAGGCACGGGTTCTTTAAATTACCCCCGCAAGAACCAGTGCCTACCTGGCGCCACCCGGGGGGCTCCTACGGTGGTGAAGCCGCCGCTCACCCCCCAGCCGCATCCACGGCAGGGAAACAGGGGATCATTCCCCTCCCCCCTTCCCCTCTTATGTCAAAACCCCCTAAATCTCCTGTTTTTTTTCCATTTTCAAAATTTGGCAACATGAATAGTATCGTTGTAAAAAATCTTTAAGCCCAAAGGCCTCTACATTTTTCGCACTACACATTGATACATTTTGGGCCCCAGATAATACCCAAGTATCCGCCATGTGCATTTGGACACAGCATACGGGCTGGAGTAAATCCGGGTAGTTGTACAAGATCAACCACACTCAAGGTTTTATAACCAAACAAAAACCATAAAGGGTTTCTCCCACAGATGTTTAATTGGGTTAAAGTCGGGGGGCCGAGGTAGTACAGGAAGTTTTGGATCCAACAATTCAGAATTTCTCCCCAAAGTGACACCCATTGTCTGATTCCATTCACTATCCTGAAACCACACAGCTAAAACCCTCCCCCAAACCCCTTTTTTAAAATATACTGCACCATTGGCCCAAATTTTATAACTCCCTTTGCAACTCGTAAATTTTTTCCCTTTTTACAAATAACAGCACAGGAATTTGGGTTTCAACGGCCCATCACAAACCAAAAAACCCACCGAGTCGCCCACACTCATGACAAAAACATATCAATGTGGGAAGTGTTCATAAAAGGGACTTGAATTTTAAATCTATAATTTTGCGGGGTTTTTAAATGAAAAACCCTTTTAACCAACTCAACCCTCGCAAGATAAGGGGCAACACCCCGAAAAAAGCTTATGTAGAGAACAAAAATGGCAGGCTTGATTCCCTTTCCCTGCAAAACCATGATTTTATTGATTGGGATTGCAACCTCCCCAAAAGATGGGGCCGGAAGTTCACTCTCTTCCCAAACCTTTAGAATATTGAAGGGTTTTTTTTACTTTTTTTTAAAGGGGGTTTCCCAATCAACTTTTAAATCCTTTTTTAAAAAACTTTGGTAAAAGGGTTCCCCCAATATACGTAACTGCCTTCCACTCTAGGGGGCCCCAGTATCAAATTTAAACAGAAAGAATCCACAAAATTTTAAATCCCCTCCGCCAACCAGGGGAAATTTGTCATTTGACTGCGATTTGGGATGTAAAGCGCCCTTACACATAAATTTTGATCTTCAAAATGCCGTGGGAAAATCATTACAGTAATTCACCAGCCCTACCAAAAACATTTCTCAGGGGGTAATACCGGGGAGCAACTACAGCTTCCCGTCCGTTCTCTTTTCCCACCACGCACTGTTCTGCTACCATAAAGCCGTCTACTTTTTATGGGCCCCTTTAGCTACCTAAACCCACCTAAATGCCCATATACCCCCTAACCCCTTTTTACCTGTAGGCTCCCAAGCAAAAAAACCCCGCCAAAATATGGGACTCTATTTCTACCAACCTGGGCCATCTGGGGGGCCCCAAAGCCTATCAAACCCTGCCCCCTAAAGGACCCCATAAGCCCGGGGGGGGTGCGAAAAGTCAGGTTTTTTAAATTTTGTTCAAATCCCCCGGAAATGTCAGAAATCATGATGGGGGACTGGGCCGATGCAAACAAAAGGAAAGTCAACACTTTTTAAAAATTCACCCGTGAATCACAAGATTAACACACTGTAAACTTATATTCACAGACCTTGTAACTGGAAAACCGCTATAGGCACTTTTGTTATAACACGCAGGCCCTTTACACTAGTAAACCCTATATAAAAATGGGGTACTATTGTCTTTGGTTTCTACAAATATATAGGGTATTATTCATCACTTTGTGGGCATGTTCTCGGAAAATCGGTTCTTTTAGCTTATTGGTAATGTTGGGGTTTTGGGATAGGGGGTTTGTTGGGACATATAGGGGATATGTATGGGAGGGATTTTCCCCTTGTATTATCTACATTTTAAAATGCAATGTCCCGGGAAATGGGTTTGTGGGCAGGGGGGTGGGCGAGGGGGCGGGGGGTTTGAGGGCCCCCTCCAAATTTGGGTTTTGGGGCCCCCCCCCGGCTTCTTAGTTACGTCCCCGATTGCTTTGGGATTGGGTTCCCTTTAAAAAAAAACAAAACAAAATTTGTTTTTTTGCTAAGATTATAAACTGGTTTTCTCAGTTCGGCTGGTCTTGGGGACAGAGCAATAGTGAGAAGTGGTTATTTAGTCATGGGGGGGACCCCAAAATTTTTTGACTGACACAAAACCCCCAAAACAATGCTAAATGAAATCTATCAGACCCTCCATCAATAGATGGAATTGGGAAAGGTTAAAAAAAATCCATTTTTTGGGCCCTTTTTTTAAATAAATTTGGGTGCCCAACCCCTTTTTTTTGTCCCAATGGGGAAACCCCTAAAAAAAAAGGGAAAAAAGTACCCCAATTTAAAATGATTTCTATTAAAATCCAAAACCCCTGAAAATTTTATTTTCCCGGCCCCCTGAAATTTTGGGGGGCAGTAGACAGAGTTCCGGCCCCACAATGTGATCCTGGGGCAGTTAAGGTTCCCAAACAAACACAGGAAAAATTTTCCCCTTTCCCCCGCCCAAGGAGAATTTTTTCCCATTAAAGCTTGGGGGCCCCCTGTATCCTCCCCAACCCAACCTAAAAAACACCACAATCTTCCCCCCCCTTTTATCTATCAAATTTTCTTTTTTTTAAAAATTTTTATTAAAATTTTTTCAACAAAAAAAAACAATTGATAACAAAGGATTTGAATTTATTGAAAATTTTAAAAGCATTATTTCAAGGGAAAGTCAAAACAATTTTATGAAAGGGAGCCCTTTAAAAAAATTTTTGTGGAAAAAATAAAACTAAAATACATCCCCTTCCTAAAATATCGGGGAATATAAATAATTTTTAAAGGGCCCTTTCTGTAATAGTAGGCCCTTTGATAAATTTTTGGGTTTTTTCCAAAATAAAACTGGTTAATTCCATAGTTGGGGTCCCAAAATATGTAAAAGTAATGGTCCCAATTTGATATACCACCCCAAACCCTGTTTATGAAAAACTTTTAAATTTCCCTATAAAGCCCTTAAAGGATACAAAGGAAGAAGTTACTATTCCATAGTGTCACCTTTCACTATAGTAAAAAGGGCATGCGATAAAAAGTGTACAACGATGGTAAACCCAATAGAAAAATGGGGGGGGGGGGGGACTAAGATGGGGAGGAAAGTAGGGGGGGGTAAACTGGTACTTTTGGGGGTCCCAAGAGCACCCCTATGGAAACCCCCCAAGCTTTTGGCCCGCGAGGGGGGAATATCCCCATCCATTCCCCCATCGTGAAAATAATTTAAATGGGGTTTTCCCTCTCTGAATGTAGTATTTTTTTGTACCCCCAAATTTGTAGAGACCATGTCTATAAAAAAACGATTTTGGGCGGAGGATTCGGTTTTTTTTTTCCCCCTGTCCCGGTTTTAGCCCGTTTTGCTGCATGAAGGATATTTAAAAGACATGGCTTTTAAGAATGGAAAGTCTTTTATACCCAAATTTAAAAAAGTCAAATTCCTGGGGGTTTTTGGGCCAAAGGGAACTGAGCAAATTTTAGATGACAGGGAAATATATCTTCCCAAAATAGTGTCTTTGTGGGCAGTTTTCCCAAAAAAAATTTTCAAAGGGACCCCGGGGGCCACATCCCCCCAACAAAGGGGAGAGGTGAGGGTAATAAAAAAAGTTCCCGAAGGGGAAAAATACCCGCGGGTCAGGAATTTTTCGGTATTTTTCCTTAAAGGGGTGGATGATGCCGGAAAATCTATGAGCCCAATTTTAATGGCCCGCCCTCCAATGTTTGGTCCCGTGAATGTCTACCCAAATCCCCCCTCCCAAACTTTACAATGTATTTGTCTTTGTAAAAGCAAATTTTTTTAGGGTTTTTTTTTTAGATTGTTTTAGGCCTTTTTTGGGGTTTTTTGAGGGGTAATTTTTAAGGATTGGGGAAAGGGTTGGTGTCAGAATTCTGCGCGTCTTTAAAATTGTTATTTTTTGGAAGCAAAATTTTTTTTGGTATTTGGGAAAAGGGCTTTTGATGGTAGGCCTTTTTTAGATTGGGAGGGGGAAAAAGGGGTTTAAAAATTTTTGCCCCAAAGGGTCCCCTCCCCAATTTTTAAGCCCCCCTTTTTTTCCCAATTTAAAAAATTTTTAAGAGGGAGATTAAGGGGTAAAGGGTTAACGGGATTTTAGTTTCACTGAGGGGAAAAGAGGGGAAAAAAGAAAGGGTTTTTAAAAACTCCCGTATTTCGGATTTTTTATCGGGGAAGGGGAGGGATCCCCGGGGGAGAGGGGGGAGTATGGATTTAGTTAAACCCGTCTTTAGTGGGGAAAATTTGGCCCCCAAAAGGTGGCTTCCATTGCGACCCAAAGTTTTCCCGTCAGTTTGGGTTTCCCCCCAGTATTGTACTGGCAAAAAATGATCCCTTTGTGTAAACTTTTAATAATGGGGAAATCCTAAAACCCCCCAAACCGATCCCTTTTTATGCCCTGATAGAAGATTTTTTGCGTGGGCGTTTTGATTGCCAAATTAAAAATTTTTCAGCTGAGGGTAAAAACTAGCAAAACACGAATTTGGGATAGGAATAGTGGGTTTTCCCCCAGAAATATAGTTCTTAGGGGGAAATTGTATTTTGTTTAGAATTTATTCGGGCCAACCCCCTGAGTTTTCATTTTGGAAAAAACTTGTCAATTTTTTGTTAAGAGTCAAAACAAAGGGATTAAGTTGGGTTTTTACCAAGTTAGTTTCAAATTTCTAGTGAGGACTTTACTGAATAAAGGGAAAGTCTGAATCTGCCATTGGAAAGGGGGAAAGGGGAAAATTTCATTTTGAAAACTCTAAAAGGGTTTAGATAAAAAAAACCCAAAGGGTAAACCGTTTTTGGGGGTATTTTTTTTTTTATAGTTAAAGAGAAATTTACCAAATGCCCGTAAGAAATTCCATGATTGGGGGAGGGATCGAGCAGGGTTTTGAGAGTGATAGTTTACATCATTTTCAAAAAGGGACACAAAAATGTGGGGTTTTTGCGGGGTTGGAATACCCTTTCCCTTTTCTGGAATTTTAATTTTAAAGGCCCTTTTGCTAGAGGTTCCCCTTAGTAGAACGGGAAAAATTGGGGGGGAAGAGGGCCGCCCTGTCCCTTCCCTTTTGGGTTTTCATGAAAAAGGGGTTTTTAGGGATATTAGTGGTAGGGGCCCCGGGGTTAGGGGGCGGTATAAAGGGAATGGGTGGCTTGAAGGGTTGGGCCTGTAAATTTAAAATTTTCCTAATACTGAAAATTTCCCAAAAGGCCAGGATTCTATCGAAAGCCTTCTCTGATCAAAAAAAAGAAGCAGAGAAGGAAAACCCGGCCGGTTTTTTGATTTAAGGGTGTAATAAAAGGGTCAAAACTCCTTGGGGGCTTTTGGGGCCCGGGCGGCCCTTTAAAAAAACCCCCCACCTGGTCCCCGCGGGAATAGTGTTGGCCCGAATTTTCTTTATCGGTTTGCAATCATTTTTCAAAAAAAATTAAGTATCCGTTTTGGTAAAAGGTTTTTCAAAGTTAGTTTTTGAGTCGGGGGGTTTTTTTCCCGTTTAGGAAACCCCAAAAAAATGGGGCTTCAGCAAATTTTTTTGGGGGTAAATTACCCGTTGCCATTGCCAAAATTGCATTGATCGACCCGGGTTTTGGGGTTTTAAAAAGGGGGGAAAAGGTTTGCAAGTTATTTATTAGAAACCTTTTGCTATCACTTTTTTTAATCCCCCCCCCACCCCATACACCTTGGTGGGGTTTTTACAGTGGGTTTAAAAATGCTGGAAAAGTGAGGGATTTTAAAAATTTATGTTTTTAAATTCCCGCAAAAAAACAAGTCATGCCCAAGGGAATTTTTATACTGGTGGTCTGAACTGATGGAAAAAAAATAAAACTCTTTTTCAGGGAAAAATTTTCACTTTGAAATCCCCGGATGTAACCCGCCCTTGTAAAACTTATACCTGCAGACCCTGTGTACCCCGTTTTTTACCCCCTTATCGGTTACTGTATGGAGGTTAAAATTTTAACTGTCTGCAGACCCGGTACACCGTTTTCTACCCCTTTAAAGGTTCTGTATGGAGGTAATAAGAGTCCCCGTTTTCCCCCGTGTTACTGGGAACTACCCCCTATATGGTCCCCCGACTGGTGGCCAAAAAATACAGCCCGCAGGCCTTGACACTGGTATCTAAAACATATGGGTGGGAGCATTTTATTAGGTTTAATTTTAAAGGAAAAGTTGGGGGGCTCACCCAATTTTTGGATGCCCGATTTGGGCCCATTTCAACGAAAGGGAATTTCTTTTGTAAAACCCCAAAATTCCCCCTTTGCTTTTCCATAATCCATTTTTCCCGTTGTGTGAATTGGCGGGGTTTCCAAAAGGGATTTTGTCCTGTTAAAAAAAGGGGGGTGGTTTATGAAAAAACTTGGAAACCCAACCCCGCCCCCTTTCAACCAGCTAAGAATCTCCCTGGAAAAGCCATTTTTCCCCAAAATTGGCAAGTTGGTTTTTTTTCCCCACTTAACCCTTTTTTTTTCCTCAGAAATTTTTAAAGTACAAACCTTATGAAGATTTTTTCCCCCTTTTCACCTGAACTGCTTTCTTTTTTTTTTTGTTTCCCCCCATTTAGACTTGTTATACAGTTGTTTTTCCAAGGTGAAATTTTCAATTTAGGAAAAATCCCTAGACGTTTTGAGCAGATAATAGGGACTTGATTTTATTTCACGGTGTACACTAGATTTTCAGTGTTTGTAAGGTTTTGTATGTCAGCATTTTTTAAAAAAATGTGTCATTGTTTAAATATGGGATTCCTTAACTTTATTGTTTTTTAAATTTTGAAAAAAAAATCAATTTTAAAATTCCCTTTGGGGTTTATTTTTTTAAATTTTTTTTTTAACAAAATTTTTTGTAAAACTAAAATGTACTTAGTATATTGCTATTATCAGTTTTTTGGGGCTCCCCGTACAAATAAGGGTATGTCTGTAGGGGTAACTATGGATCCAACTAAGGCGGACTCCTTTGAGGCAAATTTAAAAAAACACATTATATGTGTTGTCTTCTGACGACTGTTTTTGTAAAAAAAAAAAAATGTAATCCCTCTGAAAAATATATAAAGGGGGATTTCTGGGCCCCCCTTTTCAATGCTTTTTGTCCCCCACAGAAAATGGCTTTTGCGACACTTTCTGACAGTGGGAAGGGGCACCTTTTAAATTTCATTTTTGAAAATTTGGGGAAAAGGTAATTTGCATTACCAAAGGAATAAAAAGGTGAGTGGACCAATGCAATGCAAAAAAAAATTTTTAAAAAAAAAAATTTCCAAAAATTGCTCTTTTACAGACCCTGAGAAAAAGGGGTTCCCGTAAAACTGAATATAAACCTTAAAACAGGATCGTATTTATACATTGACCAAGGGGAGATCCATTGTCACAGACGCTCTCAGGTGTTGTTAAATACATTACATCCAAAACCCAGGAGTCTTCTCTTATCATCTTTTGTGTCCCATGGTTCCCCCAAATTTTTATTTGCACCTAATATTAGGCGGAGTGGGTAGTTTTGTTTTAAGACAGATAACCCAAATTTAAGCATCTATCCCCCCCAAAAAGTTAGTAAATAAATTTGGGGCATTTTTCGATAATATATTTTGTCCCCCCATTAGGGGGTCCCCCTTTAAGATGATAATGGTAAGACCCAGTTGAATTTTAAAAAAAGTTCCTTTTACTGGGGGGAAAAACATCACTGGAGGCAAATAGGCAAACCCCATTAGGTAGGGGGCCCCTTTGGGTATGAAAATTTGGACCAAATAGGTGGTAGGAACCCCATTACATAAGAAGGACCCTCTTTTGGTAGGTAGGCTGAAAAGCTCCAATCAAGTACTGGCCCCTATTAGGTGGCTACTAACCCTTTTAAAAATAGGTTTTTGCGCCTCCCTTTCCCAACGCCCCCTAACAATGCCTCTTTCCACAAACTGAAATAAACTTTCACTTTTTCCCCATTCCCCAATAAAGCAATGGGTCCACACGGGCATCATATGCAGTGACTGGGTTTGGGTTCGAACTTTTCGTAAAAAGATTAGTTTGGTACGGATTTTACATTTTTCCCGAATCTGAGGCAAGCCGAATTTTTTGCCGCAAGTTCGGTAAAATTCAAGTTCGGAACATGTGTTTGGCGCCATTTTCAGCTGCTTCCTTCAGTTTTGGCAGCCAGCCAATCAGTACAGAGCACAGAGGGGGTAAAAACATCACCACTGAGTGTGTAGGGATCTTATTGGCTGCTAAAATCACATGACCGTCTTATGTGCATGTCACTGTATTTCCTGTTGAACGCCGTTTCCACCTTACTCTCTTTAGTGAACACACTGCTGCCTCTGTGTGCTTGTTTGCCAGCAGGCAGAAACATCATTTGCTAGCGATTTTACACAGGAAAAGCTGCTAGTCAGATTTCTCGGGGGGAGAGGGGGACATCTAGCTTAGGGAACCAGTTTTTTGCAGTGTTGCTGCCAAGGGTTCTTGAATAAGACACCGTTCACAGATATTCCATTGAAAGAAATCTATTTGTAATAGAATTTGCTAGCAACAAATTTTTGGGGTTACACCAAAGTTCTGTTTTGCAGTGTTGCTATCAGAGTTCTTCCATAAGACCCCATTTCACAGATATTCCATAAAAAAAAAAAAAATCTGTTTCTAATCCTAGTTGCCAGTCGGAAATTATAGGGATTTAAGAACACTGTTGATTTGCTGTCTTTGGAGTACAGTTCTTCAATAAGAGACTGTAAACAAATCTTGACCTTTTTAATATTTATATTTTTGAACATGGAGTGAACTAGAGGTGGTAAGCTAGCAAGGAGATGTGTAGGACATGGAGCTAGAGGTACGAGTTTAAGGAAAACCCCCCCCGCATTGTTACTCCGGGGAACCGTTGGGGTTTTATCGCTTTGGGGCGGTTCCCTGTGCGTCTCATTTAGGAGCGGGGGGCCAATCCGTTCTTCCCGGGTTAAAAACACGCTTTTATCCAACAGTTTTCCTCCTCTTCCCTTGTTTAAGGGGGACAAATTTTCGTCATCTTTATTGTCATATCATCCAACCTGAAGCAAAAACCCCCCAAAAGTTTCCCCCCAAAGTACAGACCCTATGGAAAAAACCTATTTTAAAGAACCCCCTTTGAAAGACACAATTTAGGTTTTCGGTCAAAAAAGGCATTTCAAAAGATAAAAGGTTTAAAGGGTTTATTTTGTCTAATCTGACCCCCCAAACATGATGGCCCCCAGAGGAGGTAGAAGGGAATCGGTCCGTTTGGGAGGGAATATCAATGTTCAGAGGACATTGCGGAAAAAAACATGGTTTTTAGAGCAGCAGCTTTGGCACATCATTCGGGGGAGGGAGGATGGGGGGGATAGTGGCGGTTTCCGGGGGACCCGAAATAGAGGGACAGCCGCATAAGTCCCCTGACCAAATTTCCCCCGCCAGCCATGGTCCCCTTTTGGGGGGGCCCGCGGGGAACAAACCCTTTGTGGGTTTTTTTACCCCTCCCAAGAGGTCCCGGATCTTTTGAAGTTTGGGGGCCCTTTTTTGATCAAATTTTGCTAGTGCGTCGTAGGCCGGTTTTGCTTTTTTAAAGCGTTAATTGAGGAAAGAATCTAAAGAGTTTAAGGGACCCTGAGCATGAAAAAGGCCCATCCCTG
This sequence comes from Phyllomedusa bahiana, assembly GCA_025379985.1. Classification (NCBI taxonomy): domain Eukaryota; kingdom Metazoa; phylum Chordata; class Amphibia; order Anura; family Hylidae; genus Phyllomedusa; species Phyllomedusa bahiana. The sequence continues at coordinate 92,025 of JAODAL010012338.1, forward strand.
TAAGAATGGGTTGTTGGAAGAATCCTTTTAAAAAAAGGAACTAGTAAAAGGGGGGGGGCCCCATTTGATTTTGCGGCTTTGGGGCCTTTTATAGGTTTTAAAAGATGACTGACACAGGGCCCCTGGCTACCACTGAACCCCCTAAAAAATAAACCCCCCGCCAAAATGAAACCCCTGTGTTCCCCGTTGGGTTTTTGCTGCCACCACATAATGGGCATGTTTTGGGCTCTGGGGCAAAAAATGATACGGGGCTCCTGCCCCGTTACCATGTGTTCCCTTTTCCCAATTTTTATGTGTCAAAGAGACCCCGTGGTATTTCTACTGCTTTCCGCTCGTTAGCCCGCGCCCCCATTTTTCAGTTAGCCAAAGAAAGGAATGAAATTATTTTTGCCCGTGTTTTTTATTTTGTGACTTTTATTTCCGTTTTAATTTTTTTGGGGGTTTGGTGTTCGGGTTTAAAGTTCCCGGGCCCCAACTCAAATTTTTTAGTTTCCCCACCCCTTTTCTCGCAGTGGGCGTTTTGGAGCTTGTGTTTAAAGTAGCCCCCGTGGGGTACAAAAGTTTTGGCTAATGCCTTCCCGGCCCCCACCAGATTGGTTCTACCGTAAAAAATGTTTTTGCAGGGGCCCGGGGTAAAATCGTCCGTGGATCAGAAGTTTCTCCGACCCGCTAAATCCAGCCCTTTAGTGTGTGGGTGTGGTAATTTCTTACAGGTTTTTCATCAGCAAAAATGCCCTGCACAAAACACGGGTTATGGATAAAAATGCCCAACCACAGGAAATTAGTTTCTCATAGCATAAATTGTATATAGTGTTTAACAAGGTTTGTTTTTTGTAAAATTTTAAACTTAATCACAGGGTAATGAAGAGAACCCGAGGGGGGAAAATGGATGATGGGCTTTTTTCGCCTGCTTTTGTTGGGAAAAAACGCCTCCCCCGGCCCCCAAACCCCGTCGGGACGCGGGAGGCCCGTGTTAGGGCAGGGGTTCGCCACTTTTTATAAGCGCCCCACATTAAGGGGTGGGGAAAGAGCGGGGTGTGGGGGGCGGTGTAGGCGTTCCGGGGCGGGAAAGCTGCGGGCCCTTTGAAAACTCGAGGCATGTACGATCGCGATCGGGAAAGTGCGGCGCAATTTCAGCCCCTCGGCAGCTCCAACAGGCGACCTGGGTTTAAAATTTTTGGGCTAAAAAGCCCCCGGCGGGGGCGAAATGAAGCCCAGAACGGAACATGCAGGAAACATAAAATCCAACAGAAACTCGGCGCTCAGTCCCTGCGGATTGGGGGTTTTTCCCCCAAAAAAACGCCTTTTTTAAAGGCGGAAAAAATTTCAAAAAGAGCCAAAACCCCAAAAAACTAGAACCAGCGCAATATCATTGGGGCGACAGGGCCCATTTTAAACCAGGAGGAGTATTTTCCATCAGAATGGACGAAAAGGGGATAAAAATTTAAAAAATAATAATGGATATGGAAAAAAAAAAAATATTAATTTTTAAAAAAATCTTGTTTTTTCTTTATTTTTTGTTACACCCAACTATAGATCATGGCTAAAGAAAGTTTAAAAAAATAAAAATGATTTTATTTTAAATTTTTTTTTCTTTTTTTCATTCCCCCAAAATTTTGGATCATTTTTTTACAATCGGTACAACTTTTGTACCCCTTTTTCAATTGATTTCGGGCCATGTAAGTTGTTTTTCCCGATTTATTAGAAAACCCATAGGAGCGTCGCTCGCTCTCCCATTGGGCCAAAAAAAACCGCGTTTTTTGTTAGCCCTCCAAGCTTTACTCGGAATTTTTTTCCCCATTAGAATTAGAGAACGCAGCCCGCCTCATTGGTTAAGCTGGCGAGCCCCCCGCTTGCTAACCAATCAGCTCTTTTTGCATTTTTTCTGTATTTTGAAACTGTCCCGCCTTTGAAAATGAAAAGGTCAATATTTTCCCCATAGGTTTTTAAAAGGGCCATATCACTCCTATTCTGATTGGTTGGTTTTTGCCGACCAAACAAAGAGCCCCTTCAATTTTAATTACTGTAACCCCCCGGGAATTTTATTATTGCAATTCCTGATGTAGCACCGGGCCCCGGCGCAAAATTTGTTCGGGGTTTAATTTTATATAGTTTTTAGAAAGGTTTGAGCTCTTTTTCGAGAATATTTTTACAACTAAATAAAAAATTTTTTTTTAATCATCTTTATCCGTACGGGGGCTGGAAACCCAGTTGCGCGCCGATCCTCCATGACTACAATGGGACAAGGCTCGCCCCTGATTGGCCGAGATACCAAGACCCCGCTAGTCAACCCCAAACAGCTCTTTTCAGCATTTTTTCTTATTTTGAACTGTCCCGCCCTTGTTTTGATTAGTTCAAACTTCTCCATAGGGCTAAAAAGGGGCCCCTGTCGCTCCTTTTCTGATTGGCCAAGAAGCCAAGCCCCCGTAGCTCAGCCAAAATCCCCTCTTTTCTGCTTTTTTTACTGTTTTTTTGAACTGCCCCCCGCCTTTGATTCTAAAAAATGGTCAATATTTTTCTCCATGGGTTATAATGTTTTCACTTCGCCCCTATTCTGATTGGCCCGGGTTTTCTCCCGACCAAGAGAAAGCGCTTTCAGAATTTAAATTATGTTTTTTCCCGGAAATTTTTCCAATACCTAATTTTTGTTTTTGGCCGTTCAAATTTTTTGGAAAGTGATTTTATTTATATTTTTTTTTATTTTTGAGTTTGAGAATGTTTTCCACCTTTAAAAAAGGCGTTTTTTTAAAACCCCCGCACGGACATCTTTAATGTTTTTCCGCTTTTTTCTAGCCTTTCGAACGGGAAAACATCTCGGCGCAGTCTCTTCTGTGCGAGGCGCAGGGAACTTTTCCCCGCATGATGAGCGCACCTCCTCGGACGGGGAATATTAGGCGCGCGCCGCACGCGCCCATTTCCCCGCACTCCGCCCCCACACGGCGGGCGCGGCGGACTTTTCATTTATGTATTGTGCACACCTGGGCGGCGAAAAATAGGGCAGCGCCCCACCGGGCCTTTAAATCCCCACTGTGCCCCAAACACTGGCAGGCGGGGCGGACCTTTACTAGTTTGTAGAGCGCCCCCAGGCCGAATAAAAAAGGCGCAAATTTTTGCCGGAAACCGGCGAAAGGTTTTCGCTCCCGACGTGTCGAGATTCATACATGCGCCCTGAGAGTTTCAATTTTTTGTTAAATCAAAAATTTTGAAAAATCTCTGCTTGCTGTCACTTAATGGTGACTTGGTGGCTGAACTCCAGATCTACTTACATGCCTCTGCATTAAATACAAAACAGCACGGGGGGCGTGTCCTGGACATGGAGGAGTAGGGACGTGCTGCTTTTAACTCCCCACCACCGCGTAGTCTGCCAGAAAAAGGGGCCTGAGGTCCTCCACCCAGCCCCTACCGCCCTCCGGTGATATTGGGGCATTTTTCCACCCGGTCCCGCCGTCAACCCGCCTGGGCACCGCAGGCCGCGGGACCCGACAAGATGGCGGCGGCTCCCTGCCTGCGACCCCACCAAAGCCCCGCCGGGGCCACCCCCGGTAGGCTCCAGGGGCATCCCGGGGGCCGCAGCCTTCACCCGCCACACTCCGGGCCGGCGCCCTCCTTTGTTCGTACGGGTGAAACCCACCCCGAAGAGCCGTTACCCCCGGGACGGGATTGGCGCCTTTGGGTTCCCCCCCCAACCCCGGAGCGGGACCCTTCAAGCCGCACCCGACGCCCCCGCACCCGGGACTCCGCAGATTTCCCCAGGTACCGCAACCCGCCGGATCTCGGGTTTGGGGGAAGG
>JAODAL010012339.1:0-95813 GCA_025379985.1 Phyllomedusa bahiana
CCCCGGTTTACTTATTAATGTAGTAACCCCTCAAATTTTCAGGCCCGGGAAACAATGGCGCTTTAAAATAAATAATAAGAATAATAATAATAATCTTCATTGGTACCATTATGGGGGACATGACTTGTTGATCACCGTTAAATCTGTTATTTAGGAGACAGGATGAAGAAAATACTGCAATACTAGTAGTGTTTTTTACTTACATTTTCTTACAGCATTTACCATGCAGTATACATGACATGTTAATTTTACTCTTTGGTGAAATACGATTACAGCAATACACAATATGCATTTTTTATACTATAGCACTTTAAAAACACTGTTTATACATCACTGTATTCTGATAGCCATAACTTTTTTACTTATCCACTTTCATCGGGGGTTTGTTAAATAACCCAGGCTTTGGGGCTAATTTTTATGCATCGCGATATCTAACATATGTACTTTTTAAATTTTGATCTTTTTTGGGGGGAATTGGAAACGTGTAATGGGAAAAGAGCACTGTACGTGTTTTATTTTATTTATTTGAGTTTGTGCTTTTTACTGTACTTTTTTAAAAACACTTGTTTTACTTTATTTTTCTTTCACTTGTTTCTACAGGGTGCTTGAGTCAGCGATCTCTAGATCATTGTTCTCATACAGTGCAGTACATGACTGTACCGCACTGCATTACAATTGTCAATCCCCATGCCTGCTAGGCATGGCCAAGTGTGCTCATGTCAGTGACAACCCTTAAGCCTTTGTCAGGCAGTCATTGACCCTCTGCAATCATGTCGTTGGGTGCCGATGGAGACAAAGAGAGCCCCTTCTGTTCCTTAGCTACTGCAGTTGTGACTGCGACATCTAAGGATTAATCAGCCACAACCAGAGTAAACTCCAGTCATGACTGATATTACAGCAAGTTCCCTGTAGCGATCATGTGGACTTTATTTTTGAGCCTGCATGATCCCTTTGCAGTAAATATAGAGCAGTTTTAAGGAACCCCTTTCCAACCATGATGTAAACTTATGTCAAATGTCGGAAAGGGGTTAAAGGAATATTGCCACAAAGCCAATTCCTTTCAGAGGCTGTCTCTTAGCTTACTACAGCACCCATTAATGCGGAATGGGCGCATTTGATAACTTTTTTTCCATTTATACATGGGGAAATTTCCCAATAACCAAGTACACTAGCTGGTATTTTTTGGGAAACCCATAAAAAGAATGGGGGCCTTAGAAAGGGATTTTCCTTTGTGGAAAAAAACTCCAAAATCAGGAACGAAAGGGGATAAAAAGCTCCCGTTTTACAAAATGTATAAGCATTTTCCGTTCCATTTGCTACAACTCGAGTGACAATAAAAACAGAAAGGGACAATAATCAAACAAAAAGATTACTTTTGACAAATTTTAAAGGATTTGGTATAAAAAATGAGTTACATATTTAATGCAACTCATATGTTTTGATAGATCTGATAGCCATCGGGCCATATTCCTGAAATAGAAGGAAAACATCATAAAATTTTAAAATTTTTTAAAAAACAATTTGAAGGGGGAAAATTCAGCTTCGTCAGGGAAAGCCTCTAAATATTTTTAGGCAACAATTTCCCTACTGAGGTGCTCACCACAGAAAAACGATACGGCATTAAAAAGATGTTGCGTCTATTTTAAACCAGTAATCTGTTTGATACAAAATCAAAAGCAAATAAAGCCCAAAACTGATGAAAGATTTTATTTAAAAACCTACCACCCCTTTTTCAGTTTATTAAAGGGGTTTTCTCACTGTAATGATTAGCTTTCAACATGTCAGGAAAGGTAAATGAAGAAACTGGAAACTAGTAAGTTTAAAAACCCGTAGGAGTTGTAGGGAAAATGTTTAAAGGGGTTTTCTAGGATTCAATTACAGCTATCACTGAAAAAAAATGTATAATCTGATTAAGCATCGTTTATAAAGGATCGGTCCATTCAAACAAAAATTCATCACCCTATAGGGGGTTAGTTCAAGGGATCAGGGGAGGCTTTGGATGTCATACTGTTTTCCTAAACATTTGATACTGTACCACATAAAAGGTTTTTTAATTTTAAAAGGAAATGTTTGGGAGGGGGAAAACATTTGCAAGTGGGTAAGTGGCTCAGTGATAGAAAACAAAGGGTGGTGATTAATGTTACATTCTCAGATTTAATTCCTTTTATTATTTGGGACCACAGCGGTTAGTATTGGTCCCTATTCTATTTACTGCTTCCCCCTTTACCTTACAATTAAAAAAAAATTTTTGGGTTTGATATTACAAAAGGATCGGGATAAGTTGGGGCCTTTCAAACGTGATGATGATTTAACACAGTAAATGAAAGGGGTTATGCACAGGGAAGGAAAAATCCATTCCTGATAAATTTAAATGGAAAACCACGGGGAAAAAAGTGAATAAGAAGGACTTGGGAACCCTATAAGAGTAAAAAATTGTAGCGCCGTGTGGGAAAGCAGCTCCCAAAGGGCAAACGGGATTATGGTAATTTTAAAAGGGGGCACATAGCCCCAAAATGTGAACATCATTCTCCCATTATAAAGTCAGGGTTGGACCACACAGGAACGTTTTGTACGTTTTGGGCCCAGTGCCAGGAAAGAATTGTAGACTTGCGGGGTTAAAAGGCAGGCAAAAAAACAGCTTTGGGCATAACGGGGATAAATATTTTTAAAATATTCTTAATATAAGGGAAATATAGAGATCTCTCCCAAGATTTTTTTTTTCCCCCCTTTGTATCCAGAAAAAAGGGGGGCTGCACGCCTAGAAGAAAGACTTTTCTACTTAACATAGTAAGGATTCTTTACTGAAAGAGCATGAACGTGGAACTTGTCATGGTAAATTCACTGACACAGTTTAAAAAGGCTCTGGATGTGTTTCTAGAGTGCAATAACATAACAAGTTTTTGCCTTCCTCTGGATCAACACTAACCACAAAGGGGCTGAACTAGGACTCGTCTTTTTCAGCCTTAAAACTATATAACTAGTAAGACTTTTAAAATAATTCTTTTTAATTGCCCTGGTCATGTATAAAATACATTTTTTTTCCTGATTGAACCAGATGTTAGGTTATCTCCTATTTTCCCTTTCCCGATTAACAAGATCAGGGAATGATGTCGCCATGGTCAGAGGCAGCAGAGCCTTATATCTAGCAGAATTAGATTATTTACCTTTGAAAAGCACTTGTTTTCACTCCTTGGAGTTCAATAGCTTTGTTTTCTACAGCCGAAATCCCCTGCAGTCATTTCACTGTAACAGCCTCAGCTAGGAATACGCCGCAACCCCCACATACCCCTTAAAACCGACCTACAAGTACCATTTTTAAAATAAATAATAATATCTAATCTTTGAATAAAACCCCCCACAGCCTGCCCAGGAAGTGTGAGCTAAACCCTGATGTGACACTTTTAACACATGGTGAGACAAACCATTTTTAAAAACCCTTTTGGCAACATCCCACACTGTACTGTAAAAAGCACCAGATATGGTGCTTTTTTTAGGAGCTGACCCCACTTCATGTGCTGTGGATGCCAGCTGTATACAGTATTACAGATGACACTTGCTGGCATAGGTCAGGATCATAGATTCTCAATTTCAATTTTTCCCCCGATGCAAAATCCTTAGCATGTGGCATTTGGATTTAGAAAAAAAGGGGGGGGTTTTAAAATTTTTTCCCCCCTTCCCCCCAAAAATTTTTTCCCAAAACAATTTTTGAGGGCCCCAAAGTTGGCTCCAGGGGCCCATTAACTTTTTCCCCCGTTTTTTATTAAAATTTAAAAGGGAAAACAGGGGTTGTTAAAAAATTAAAAGGTAATAATATTTTAAATTCAAAAGGGGAAAAATATTTTTAAAAAAAAAATTTTTAAATATTTTTAAAAAAATTAAAATTTTTTTTTTTAAATAAAAAAAGAAAAAAAAAAAAAAAAATAAAACCCTTTTTTTTCCTTTTTTTTTTAAAAAAAAAAAAAAAATAAAAAAAAATTTAACCCCGAAAATTAAAAAATTTAAAATTTTTTTTTGAAAACCCCTTTGGAAACCAAATGAAAAATGAAAAAAAAAAATTTTTAAAATAATTTTACCCCCCCCCTTTTTCTTTCCTTTTTCTTTTTCTCCCCCCCCCCCCCAACTTTTTTTTCCCCAAAAAAATTTCCCTTTTTTTTCTTTTTCCCCTTTTCCCCCTTTTCCCCCCCAAAACCCCTAAAACCTACTTTTCTTTTTCCCCAACCCCCAAATTTTTTTCCCCCCCCCCCTCCTCCAAAACTTAAAAAAAAATTTCCAAACCCCCTTTTTTTTTAAATTTTTTTCCCCCAAAATTTTCCCAAATTTTAAAAAAAATTTAAAATTCCCCTTTTCCCCTCCCCGGGGTTTCCCCAAAAAAAAACCCCCCCCCCCCCCCTTTTCTTTAAAAAACCCCTTCCCCCCCTTTTAAACCCCGTAAAAAAAGGGTTTTTTTCTAGAAAATTTTTTGTTTTTTTTTTCAGAACAGCCCCGGGGGGGGGCCTTTTCCGGGGAAACCTGGGGGAAAAAAAAATGGGGGGGAAAATTTAATTAAGGAAATTTTTGATTTTTTGAAACCCCAAAAAAATTTAAAAAAACCCCAGACACTCTTTATATATGTTAATGGGGGAAATCAAATTAAAGTTACCTTCAAAAAGGGAAACTTTTTTTCCCCAAAGGTGGCTTTAAAATAAAAAAATGCCCCAAAAAGTTGGGACCACTTTTGGGGAAAAAGGGATTCCAGTCCGGGGGGGGTTTTCCGGCGGGGGGCGGGGCGAAATGGCCGGTCCCCCTTTTTGCAAGGTTTTGGGGGGCTTTTTTAAGCAAATATCGTACCACATGATGTATTGTTCCAATTAGGCACTGCTATGTGGCCAGGCAGCTGACTATGGCAGAATAAGAGTATTTCTGAACCTAAGAGATGTTGGTGTCTTTCATCAACTGTGCATGGAAATTACAACAAGCCAGGCTCAAAATATAGGGAGCTGGCTGCATTGAAATGAATGGGAAGAACAACTTCGTCTCAGAAGTAAACTTCTGAGATGGGACAATCGCTTTAAGAACCAAGCAAGATTTTGAAAATCTGATATGTGTGAGCATTTTGGAAAATAAAATATTTTTTTATCTGATTCTGACACTGTTTTTTGCTCACATATACTTTATGTTGGTGGTAAAAGTGCTGTTTTTATTTAAAACACCAAAATGAAGGAAAGTTTAAAATGTTTTTCTCTATTTAATTATAATATGCTACATGTCAGTGACAACCCTGAAGCCTTTGTAAGGCAGTCATTGACCCTCTGCAATCATGTTGTGGGGTGCCGATGGAGTGCTGTATACACACATTAGCAGAAAGCCTCCTGCCCTCCTGCTTCCTGGCACCAGCAGTAGTTCTCACCATGCTATTTCACAGAACCTGCTATAGAAGTGCAAAGAAGTCAGGCAATAGAATTTAGAGGATAACTGAGTTAAAGATATTGCCTGATTCATTTACTCTTCTACTGCTTTCTATGGCTAATATGATATAACATGATACTACAGAGCCTGTTGGTCACAGCCAGTTTTAGTCTCACACTTCCTGGTTAGGCTGTGAGTGGTTCTACAGCAGTGGTTATTGCTATTCCTAGCTGATCCTGTTATGGTGATTTTAACGTAGGAGATTTGTAAACTGTAGTGCATAAGGCTACAGAGCTCTACAGGGTTAAAGATTGCCAGAATCATAGGTAAACAAGCTTCTTGAGAAGACACTCAGTGTAATATAATCACCCGTAAGTGAATTAAGCAATATAGAATTTCTTTATTCAAATGATGCGTACAGACACAGACACTCTGACTTTTTCAAAACATTTTTGATCTATAAAAGACCTCTTTCAAACTAGTTGCTTCTGGCGTATATAAAGTTATTTGAAAGTTCGGCCGCAGTTCAATGTGAGAGGTAGATATTGCCATATTATTGATAAGACACAGCAGGGAGTGAGGTCACCATAGTCTAACAGGGCTGCTGGAGCAATGACAGCGAGAGAGGTGGTTGCGGACCTAGAGAAACTTGTATAAAAAAGCGGCAGATAAAATCTCCTCGATCTCCTTAACAAAGCTAAATCAGAACAGTAATGCATTTAGTAATAGTCTTTTACTTTTCCCTATATGTGGTGCTTAAAACCCTTTTAACAGACCCAGATCAGCTCGCAGTTAGTCCAGTTTTTTTTTTTTTTTTCATTTAACTGGGGCTTATAAATTAGATCAAGTTATAGGGGAAAACCGGAAAAAAAGTGTGTGAAAATGTCCCCGAAACGTCTTTTTCTGATTTTTTTCTGACCTTAAGGGAACCGCAATAAGTCAAATGATAAAGGACAAACACACAAAAAAAAGAAAAATATTTCTTAAAATAAATATTAACAGCCCAAATTCCAGCTTTTAGCCCTGCTTCCGATAACCCCAAAACTTTATATCACTAATACATAAATGTCCCTGATGAAAAAGTGACACAATTACAAATCCTATTTCAGTGCCATTTTTGCTGTTCAAAAAATACATACATTAAACACGTGAAAAACAGACTTTAATATTTTTTCCCTTATATTATATAAAAAAATTCTTATTTCAAATGATGTAAAAATAAAACTTAATGTATCACATAGAAACAGTTGAACAACTTAGTAGAATAACTGAGCGCAATAAAGCATTAGAGCGTTCAAACTTGTGTGTACTACAGAAAAGGCAAATTTGCCTGCTCAAGAAGGGGGATAAGCAGCACAGTCAGGAACTGGTTAAAGGGGTTTTATCGTTATAAAGATCATGTCTCAGATTATAGGGACAGTAAAAATAAGCACTTTTGTAATTGGGTTGCATTACCTCTGTCACTTGGTTTAGCAGATATCAGCTTCGCTGTAAATCTGTCTTTTATTTCTTCTGTTGCTGGGTCAGAATGCCCCCGGGTCGATTCCTGTGCCATAGACACGCCCCCTGCACTGTGATTGGCTGGCTGACATTTCATTCAGCCTGTTGGGATATGCCCCTAGACAGGAAACGTCATGGCCACGCCCCCTGCTCTGTGATTGGCTGCCTGCACACTCTGTGTTTACTCCCCTCTGAGCTGTTAAAATTGATAGTGAAACCAGGGTCTGCTGGCTCTATGTACATCTCAGCTCTATGGTGATTATCTGGGCAATTACTGCCTGTTTAAAGGGCTTTTGCCAAGAGGTTGATTCACCTCCTCACAGGTTCAGTTTGAACTTTGAAAAGAAGGCATTCTGTTCCTCAGATCAAATGCAAGCCCCGCCTCCTTATGACGTCATCATCTGTATTGTATAACATAAGGATTCAACACTGTGTCTGTATGAGCTGATTGTATAGTACAGTGCATAGGTGATCAGCTTGGAAAGACAGAGGTTGGGAGTTCAAGTCCCCATCGTTTTTTTTTTTATTTTATAAATTGTACACATATGTAAATATATGAAAATATATTTGTAGACATCTATAATTTTATATTTATACACACACACACACACAGAAAGCTCCCCTATATAGTGTCCCATCCTCACAGTCACACCAAGCACTTCCAACATATGTGATACAATGCATATACTCTCAGGGATGAGACATGATATAGGGGAGCTATGTATGTGTATATATATCATTATAGAGATTGACATATATATTTTAGGTCTCTCTACATATGTGTAGAATTTAGGGGGGGGGGGGAATAAACCCTGTGAGGGGACTAGAACTCCAAACCCATTCGTTGTAAAACTGACACTCTACCGCTACACCATCAGCCCAAGTCAGTTACAGGTTAAGCAGGTTCTTCTCTGAAAGCTGATTTGCTTCTCCCCCCACTGTATTCACTCATATCACTGACAGCAAGCAGAGGTCTTTGCTTGAAGCTGACATTTGTCCTTGTAGTTGTCTGCCTGTTGTCAGTACAATTTGGTTGAATACCACTAGAACAGAAATTAAAGCTGCTGGCTTTCAGTGTGTAAACTAAGAGATATAATAGATATAATAGGTGCTTGCTGCAACTTGTGGAGCTTCTAGGCTGAAGACATAAGCATGCAGGAGGCTACAGAGCTGTTATATCCAGACAACCCTCTGCATCCCCTGCTTCAAACAAAATGATGATGTCACAGTTCTTCAGTGAGGAGAGACACGCCTCGTGGAAGGGGAGACACGCCTGCTGAGAGGAAGAACACGCCCCTGGATTTCAAACTCAATCTGAGAAAATTAGCAGAACAGCACGAGCAGCTCAAACGATAAAACCCCTTTAAGGAAGTTCATGGGGATTCATTAACCCCTTAATGGCCCTGGACGTGTAAGAATGTCCTAGGGTCGCTAAGGGGTTTTATAGCGGGACTGTTACAACATATTTGGTATCACTGCGTCCGAAAAAGTCTGGTCTATTAAAATATAACATAAAAAATATAATTTATCCCATATGCTAAACACCATAGAAGAAAATAAAATTCCAAATACCAAAATTGTGTTTTTTTGGTCATTTTACGTTCTCCAAAATTGGAATAAAATTTATCAGAAAAGGCCCATGTATTCCAAACTGATAGCAATAAAAAGTACACTTCAGCCCACAAAAAATGCCCCTCACTCAAGTCCGTAGGTGTTAGTTAAAAAAAGTTAGTGGTCACAGAACATGGCGCCGTGGTGCAAATTTAAAAAATTTAAAATTGTATGGAATTTTTTTACGGTACCAAAAATCCTACAGGTTTGGTGTTTCCAGTATCATATTAACCTGCAGAACACGGAAAACAATTTATACCAGAGAGTGAATGCCCTAAAAAAAATCCCTGCAAACACGGCGCAAGTACATTTTTTTCACATTTTGTCCCACTTGGAATTTTTTGAAGTTTTTCAGTATATTCAATAGTACAGTGAATAACACCATTAGAAAGTACATGTTGTCCCGCAAAATAAAAGCCCTCATATGTCTCGGTAGGTGGAAAAATAAAAACGTTCTGAGTCTGGGAAAGCGAGAAGGAAAAAAAACGAACATGTCAACCAAAAAAAAATGCAAGGTCCTTAAGGGGTTAAGACCAGTGTTTTATATGTCAGTTGAAATAAGAGGTGTCAGGTAAGATGCACCAAATGTATTCAGAGTTGTAGGGCATCTTTTAGCAGTCTGTGAGCCAGCTAGGAGCATGTATAGGTAAAGGCACAGCAGGTATAAGCTGTCATCATATATGCAGTTACTGATACAAATTTTGATGCAGTTTTGATGCTAATATGAAATCCAGGAGGCAGTAAATGACAAAAGTAAATCATTAAACACCTATTCTTTTTCTTCTCCTGTGTTTGGCCCTTAATCAATGCATGTAAAATCCACATCTTATTAGGCCTGGGCTAGGTAATGATTCCTGCATTTTTCAAAGGTTTAATGAAGCACAGCTAGTTTCTCCCTGTACAGAGATCAGCAGAAAATTACAAAACAGTAGGAATTTACATTAACTTTTATGGATTGTGATATCAGTGGGAAATTCTTAACTAATAATTCTCACTGACGTTCATGGGACTGGAATATGACACATTATCACTAAGGTTAATATAGCATATACACAGTTCTCCAATACTCACCTGGGATACTGAGATAAAGCTAGAGTAGTTGGCATTCAATCCCATTTAACATTTTCTATTGTGTGTATAAAATATCTCACAAAAGTGAGTACACCCCTCGCATTTTTGTAAATATTGTATTATATCTTTGTATGGGTTAACACTGAAGATATGACACTGACTCAATGTAGAGTAGTCAGTGTACAGTTTTCATGACAGTGTACATTTGGTGTGCCCTCAAAATAACTCACTTATTTTCCAGCACTACCTTAACTCTCTCTCTTGGGCATGGAGTTCACTAAAGCGTCACAGTTTGCAGCCACTGGAATCCTCTTCTACTCCTCCATGATGACATCACGGAGCTGGTGGATGTTACAGAACTTACAGTCCTCCAACTTCCGTTTGAGGATCCCCACAGATGCTCAATATGGTTTAAGTCTGCAGACATGCTTGGCCAGTCCAGCACCTTTACCCTAATTTTTGATAACAAAGCAGTAGTCATCTTGGAGATGTGTTTGGGGTTGTTCTCGTATTGGAATCTTGTCTTGCAGCCCAGTTTCCAAAGGAAGGGGATCATGCTGTGCTTCAGTAAGTCACAGTACATGTTGGCATTCATGGTTCTCTGCATGCAGACCGACTTGTACAGCTTATTGTCTGAGCACTGACAGGATGCTCCCACTATACCTTTAACCTCTGCAGCAATGCTGGTAGCGCTAACATGTCTGTTTTTAAAAGACAATCTCTGGATATGACTCTGAGCACATGCACTCAACTTCTGTGGTCGACCATGGCAACGTCTGTTCAGAGTGGTAACTGTTTTGTTAAAGCGCTGTATGGTCTTGGCCACCATGCTGCAGCTCAGTTTCAGGGCATTGTCAATCTTCTTATAGCCTAGACCATCTTTATGTAGAGCAACAATCCTTTGTACAGATCCTCAGAGAGTTCTTTGCCATGAGGTGCCATGCTGAACTTTCAATGTCAAGTACAAGAGAGTTTGAGAGTGATAACAAATGTAAACCACCTGCTCCCCCTTTATACCTGAGACCTTGTAACACTAACAAGTCACATGACACCGTGGAGGAAAATGGCAAATTGGGCACATTTTTACTTAAGGGTGTACTTGTTTTTGTTGCCAGCGGTTTAGACATTGATGTCTGTGTGTTGAGTTATTTTGAGGGCACGCCAAATTTATACTGTGATGCAAGCTGTACACTGACTACTTTACATTGTATAAAAGTATCATATCCTCATTGTTTTCTTCAAACAGTTAATTCAGTGGGTGATTTTTATGATTCAAGCAACATGAGCGCCAGTGAGATTATAGTCAGGGATTCCCACAGAGATTGTAATGACTTTCTCATGTAATCAACCTGAGATGAAATGGGACATTGTACTCATAAGATATCAGGATTTAGATGTTCTCATCACTTATTTCTTTATGGGATTAAGTAGAGGTGCTTAGGAATATGATGGCATTAATAGGTATTTTGTGAAGATCTTGTTAGACAACAACAGTGAACAAACAGCATCATGACAACAAAGGAACACACCAAGCAGCTCAGGGATAAAGTTATGGCAAAGTATATTGCAAGATTAGGTTTTAAAAAAATAGCCCAAGTTCTGAATATCTCACAGAGCACTGTTCAATCTATCATCTGTAAATGGAAGGAGGATGGCACGACTGCTAAGCGACCAAGACATGACCGTCCACCTATACAGACATCCCAGACAGGAAGAGCACAAATTAGAGAAGTTGACAAAAGGTCCAGGATCACTCTGGAGGAGCTGTAAAAATTCACAGTTCAGGTGGGAAGATCTGTCCATAGGACAATTATTAGTTGTGTACTCAGCAAATCTGGCCTTTAAAGAAGAGTGGCACAAAGAAAGCTTTCTGAAAGCAAGCCAGATGTCCCATTTGCAGTTTGAAAAGAACTGTGCAGGTGACACTGCAAGCATGTGGAGGACGGTGCTCTGGTTAGATGAGACCAAAATTGAATTTATTTTGTCTAAAAGCCAAACGCTATGTGTTGAGGAAGGCCCACATTGCACATCACCCTGAACACACCATTACCACCTTTGAAGCATGATGGCGGCAGCATCATGCTGGGTGGAGACTTTGCTTCAGCAGGGACCGGGAAGTTGGTCAGAGATGATGGGAAGATGGATGGTGCTAAATACAGGGTAATCCTGGTGGAAAACCTGTTAGAGACTGCAAAAGACTTGAGCTTGGGCATAGGTTTAACTTCCAGCAGGACAATGACCCTAAACATACAGTCAAAACTTCAATTGAATGGTTTAAATCAAAATATATTCATGTATTACAATGGCCCAGTCAAAGTCCAGATCTGAATCCAACTGAAAATCTGTTGCAGGACTTAAAAATTATTGTTCAGAAATGTTTGCCAAAACATCTGACTGAGGTCTAGCTATTCTGCGAAGAAGAATGGGCAACAATTTCAGTCTCTAGATGTACAAAGCTCGTAGTGACAGACCCCAACAGACTGCAGCTATCATTGCAGCTAAAGGTGAACTTACAAAGTATTTACTCAAGGGGGAGGAGGGGGCTGAATACACACTAGACTTTTCAGTTTTTTAATTTGCAAAAATTTGGAAAAGCGTGTATCATTTTCTTTACACTTTACAAATATTTGCCATTTTGTGTTGTTTTATCACATGCAATATTAATATAAAACATTTACATTTGTGGCTGTAATGTTTAAAATGAGGAACAGTTCAAGGGGTATGAATACTTTTGCAACCCACTGTGTATAGTACCTAAACAATTTTACAGAGGTATTCCCATTTTAGCAAGTAAAGGTTATTCATGGAATTTATTGCAATGTTTTCCAATTTACCAATATACTTTCTTTATCAGTAGTGTAGATCTCTGCAGCAGAGATCTTGAAACCTTGATACAAAAAGCATATTGGAATATTCTATAGATCTATATAATACAGGGAATATGTTTTTTTTTTTTTTTTTGCTAAGACAGTAAGTGAATCTACCCTCAGTGAATTTTTCCACTCCAAATGCACTATAGATTTTTACAGCAAAATCACAAAAAAATGTGTATGTTACATGTTGATTTTTTGGCAGATTTTGTAGCAGAATTGATTGGGCTGCTTTAATTTTAAAAGTATCTAGAAGGAAAAAGTTTGCAGTATGTGAAAGAGATTTAAAAAATATAATCCACTAGCCCAGTATTGTAATAATCTGTGGATTTTACCTGAAAAAAATCTGCAGACGATTACAGCGGGGGATCTTACTGTACTCCTGTCAGAGACCCCAAACACAATTAGATAAAAGGATCCTGATGATTTGGAGTAAGATAGCTACTGGTAATAAGTGGAGGCCTTGATACTTTGGCTGAATTGGAAACTCAAATTTCTTATAGCAGCCCTGACTATTTTCAACAATTACTGTAAGGGTATGTTCAAATGGCTTATTTTGGCATGCATTTTGCCGCATATTTCGCCGTGTATGGCGTAATGTGCACTGCAATTGTGGTAATCCATAGCGCTCATAGAGAACTATGCATTACGCGTCGTTCACCCCCCACACACGCGTACAATACAATCGTGCTTTGGAAATACGCGCTGATCAGCGTGTGCTTCGAAAGCACCCGGCGTATTTCGGCGCATACTATACGTGCCGCAATACATCGTGTGAACGTACCCTAAAGTAAAGGCCAACCACTAACCAGGTGGGTTTTATATAGTCCAATCTATTTCAATTTATTTTACCAACATTGTGTATTATTCCAAAGATGTTCTTTTTACACATTCATTTTTTGGTCCCATCTAGCTGTTTTAACTTTTTACATCCTCTTTAGACTCTTACTTCCTGTGTAGGATGTTTGTGGGTCTACATCAGTGACTGACATTTCATCTCTGTTAACTCTTATTCTTAGCTAAACCTATTATAGGGAGATTACTGGTGGAAGGGTTGTGAACGACAAGGACACTGTCGAACCAGGATGTCTGGCTATACATGTGAGTTAGCAGAGCTGTATTTTTCATTAAAGAAGGTTTCTAGCAAGAAAGAAAAACATGTGACCAAGACACAATGTTAGCTGCTAAGAGACTATGTTACATATGATGTAATTGCACATAAATGTGCTCTGCGGACCTAGCAGGATGGTACAGGCCTTTTCTAGGTCAAAAACTCTAAGGGTTAATGTTTTTCTCAGTAGAAAGATAAAAAATATATACACTCCGTAGAAAAAACCCTAGATAGTATCAAAAAGTTTTTCCCAGGTGTGCAAAAGAACTGGAAAAGCGCAGCTGAAATCTTATATAATATACCACTCTAAATTCCAGTGGAGGTCAAGTGCTCACCTATTTCTGCTGCACAAATTACGGTACAGCTCGCTTTATCGCTCCATATCCTCCACCGTGGTGATTCTGATCAAAGAAACTGCTCCAAACTTCCCGCCTTTGATGTCCACATGGGACGCCAACGGAACACAAGGTATCAAGGGTATTTTAAAAAACAAAAATTTCTTAAAAAGTGGGAAAAGCTCTAGAGTGCTAAAGTTAAAAAGTTACTATTTATTTTACATATACATAACGCGTTTCACGAGTTTCACACTCGCTTCCTCAGAGCTTTTCCCACTTTTAAGAAATTTTTGATTTTGTTTTTTAAAATACCCTTGATATCTCAGTAGAAAGATGAAACCAGAGATGCAAGAAGAAGCAAGTTCAATCCTGCTGATAAGAAACAGCAGGCAGTTTGGCCACTGCTGGAGCAGAGAGGTGGTTGGTCACTAGACAAGCTGGTGTAAACGAGCAGGAGATAAGAACTGCTCTAATTCTGAAGCAAAATTGTAACAGCAATGCATTTCATAGTAATCTTTATTGATCTTTGCCTACATGTTTAAATCTATTCAATAAGATTGGAATATACCTTTAAGAATTGCTGGATACTTCTTGAAGTTTAATGTATATATGTGTCAAGGAGACAATGATTTATACAGCTTTATATCAGATATGGTTAAGCAACAGATCCAAAATCCACATTATTTTTGCCATTTTCCCTCACCGCCATAGAAGTGTGAGATTGATGCCTGTGGCTATGTCTTTGTTCTCATCAGTGAAGCTATGTACCCCATAGAAGTACTTTCATGTCGGCCGTAAGACACAATAGAAATATTAACCATACAAAAAAACACCTATTTTATTTCTACTCAAAGTCTGCAATACCTGTAAGAAGCATGGAGAATCTGGATAGAAGAACAGTGCCTTCAAAGACCCTTCATTTAGCACAGAATGATTGATAGCAAAGGTAGCAATTTTCTAGCAAATATATATAGATGAACTGTTCTAACCAAAAGAATATGGAGATTATGTAAATTAGTAAAAAAAAATTATAGAAATTCTATAACAGATAACAAATGACCTATTATTTATATCACAGTAAAAATATTTTTTTAAGAATTTTCAGAATTTTCCTTTTTTCACTATTAATATTTAAAAAAATCTTTAAATCATGCTGTTTTTTCATTGGTCAATAAATCTAGTATTAGTTCTGTATAGATCACTTTTAGCAGTATCCTCATTATCATCAGTCAGAATTACAATAAAATATGACATCAATATATAAATAACACAAAATCTACCATTCACAATAAATGATAGTGACAGTTCACTCTCTGCCCCTTACAGGGCCGGACTGGGAATAAAAATCAGCCCTGGCACTAAGCCCCCAGCAGCCCACATACAACATCCGCTTAAAAAATCTCCCTTGTTCTCGCGCCTCGCCACTTTCTAAAATAAACTACACTATAAAGCTGCTTTCACACGGAGCGTTTTTGGTGCATTTTTTATGTGTTTTTGGTGCGTTTTTATGCAGAAAGGCAGAGCAGTTAATGCTGAACATTTCTGCACAAAAAAACGCATCAAAAAAATGCACCAAAACCGCTCCGTGTGAGATCCCCCTACACACAGGCAAGAGAGAAACAGTGGTGCAGAGAAACCCCTCATCACAGAGTCAGGTGTGCACTTGCTTTACAATCAGGGACAAGCCCACACTGACACTACATAAGCACCAACATAACCTACAACCCCACCAATCACATCCCCAGTAGTCAGGTCACCATCACATGAATGCAGCACTGACTCAACACAGAAGTAAACTTACCCCTGACAGCAGGGACTCACAGGAGACGTCATCTCTGATGGGAGTTGTTCTCTTCTCCTTTTCTTCTTCTGGCCCAAACCTCCATGATGTCTTCCTGATGAGTCGTTCCCTTCCAGTTCTTTCTCTGTCCAGTACAGTATGCAGTGTCCTCTTCTAGTGGTCACTACTCGTCCCTGTAGAATTTACCACAAATACATCTTAGACTCCTCTCTTTACCAGCACTTTCCTATCAATTCCCCAAACAGCGTATGTTAGACCGTAAAAATTAGAAATTAAAAAATGTCAGATAAGTGGCATGTAAATAGGTAGACCCCCATTAGCTAGGTAAACAGGGCCTTCCTCCATTAATTTGGTAGGTAGACAGGGCCTACCCCAGTAACTAGCCAGGTAGCAAGGGATGTCCCCATTAACTAGCCAGGTTAGCTGGGGCTGTCCCCAGTAATCAGCCAGGTACGGTCAGGGGCAGTAATTAGCAGTCAGGGCCAGTAAGTGGCAGCAGGGGCAGTCTATAGCTAGGCAGGGCCAGGGGGTATTTAGCCAGGCAGGGCCAGGGGGTAATAGCCAGGCAGGGCCAGGGGGGAATATAGCCAGGAAGGGCCAGGGGGTATATAGCCTGGAAGGGCCAGGGAGTATATAGCCAGGCAGGGCCAGGGAGTATATAGCCAGGCAGGGCCAGGGGGTATTTAGCCAGGCAGGGCCAGGGGGTATATAGCCAGGCAGGGCCAGGGGGTATATAGCCAGGCAGGGCCAGGGGGTATATAGCCAGGCAGGGCCAGGGGTATATAGGCAGGCAGGGCCAGGGGTATATAGGCAGGGCCAGGGGTATATAGGCAGTCAGGGCCAGTAAGTAGGCAGGCAGGGGCAGTCTATAGCTAGGCAGGGCCAGGGGGTATTTAGCCAGGCAGGGCCAGGGGGTATATAGCCAGGCAGGGCCAGGGGGTATATAGCCAGGCAGGGCCAGGGGGTATATAGCCAGGAAGGGCCAGGGGGTATATAGCCAGGAAGGGCCAGGGGTATATAGGCAGGCAGGGCCAGGGAGTATATAGCCAGGCAGGGCCAGGGGGTATTTAGCCAGGCAGGGCCAGGGGTTATATAGCAGGCAGGGCAGGGGGTATTTAGCCAGGCAGGGCCAGGGGGTATATAGCCAGGCAGGGCCAGGGGGTATATAGCCAGGCAGGGGGGTATATAGGCAGGCAGGGCCAGGGGTATATAGCCAGGCAGGGCCAGGGGTATTTAGCCAGGCAGGGCAAGGGGTATATAGCCAGGCAGGGCCAGGGGGATATAGCCAGGCAGGGCCAGGGGTATATAGCTAGGCAGGGGCCAGGGGGATATAGCCAGGCAGGAGTATATAGCTAGACAGGGGCAAGGGGTATATAGCTAGCCAGGGCCAGGGGGATATAGCCAGGCAGGGCCAGGAGGATATAGCCAGGCAGGGCCAGGGGAATATAGCCAGGCATGGGCCAGGGGGATATAGCCAGGCAGGGCCAGGAGTATATAGCTAGGCAGGGGCCAGGGGGATATAGCTAGGCAGGGGCCAGGGGGATATAGCTAGGCAGGGGCCAGGGGGATATAGCCAGGCAGGGGCCAGGGGGATATAGCCAGGCAGGGGCCAGGGGGATATAGCCAGGCAGGGGCCAGGGGGATATAGCCAGGCAGGGCCATGGGTATATAGCTAGGCAGGGGCCAGGGGGATATAGCTAGCCAGGGCCAGGGGGATATAGCCAGGCAGGAGTATATAACTAGGCAGGGGGCAGGGGGTATATAGCTAGCCAGGGCCAGGGGGATATAGCCAGGCAGGAGTATATTAGCTAGGCAGGGGCCAGGGGGATATAGCCAGGCATGAGTATATTAGCTAGGCAGGGGCAGGGGGATATAGCTAGCCAGGGCCAGGGGGATATAGCTAGGCAGGGGCCAGGGTGATATAGCCAGGCATGAGTACATAACTCGGCTGGGGCCAGGGGGATCTAGCTAGCCAGGGCCGGGGGATATAGCTAGCCAGGGCCAGGGGGATATAGCTAGCCAGGGCCAGGGGGATATATCTAGGCAGGGGCCAGGGGGATATAGCCAGGCAGGGCCAGGAGTATGTAGCTAGGCAGGGCCAGTGGGATTGAGCCAGGCAGGACTATTTAGCTAGGCAGGGGCCAGAGGTATATAGCCAGGCAGGAGTATATAGCTAGGCAGAGCCAGGGGGGTATAGAGGGCCAGGCAGGGCCAGGGGGGAATAGAGGTCCAGGCAGGGGCAGTAAGTAGTTAAAAAAAATTAAAGATCTTACTCACCTGATGTCTTTCCCTCCTCTTCTCCACGTCCGTCCGGAGCGGCCGCTCACTCCCGGGTGCGGGCCGCGGAGCAGGCGCGCGATGACGTCATCACATCGCGCGCCTGCTCCGCGGCCTCCTGGGAGCTGAACAGACGGGATCAATAGATCCCAGATGTTCAGCCTCGGCTGCTGCTTGCACCGCGCGGTGCAGGCGGCGGCCGTGATGGCTGCATGGTTGGGTCAGTGACCCGGCCGTGCAGCGAGGGGGGCTGTCGGCCCCTGCCACAGGGGTCCGGTCGCATATGCGACCATTGCGGCCCCTGTGCGTGCGCCGGCACTCGGCGCCCACCGGGGGGGAACACCGGCCCCCTCGGCGGGTGCTCCGAGCCGGCCCTGCGGCCCGGACCCCAGCGGCCCGCCGGGCAAGTGCCCGGTTTACCCTATGGGCAGTCCGGGCCTGGCCCCTTACTACATAGTGTCTTCTTCCTAGGTGACAGAGCATGTCTACAACATCTTCCCATAGCAGTCAGCTACTACGGACAGGATGCTATGGTTCATGTAGCTGCAGTAAAGTCTATTTCTAAATGCTGTTAAAAGCAGCTCAAGCAAGATGGCTGCCTCACATTCATATACAAAGAAACTGAATTAAAAGTTCACAATCAGAAAATAAAAATCGATAAGGTGAAAAGAATATATCTATATTGTTTTATATAGTAAAAAAGTCAATATTGGTGATAATCTCTCTTGAAAACCAAAATAAGACACAAATAAACTTATAGGAGTTTTACCACATAGGCATTTCATGTCCTGCTTGTCCTCTCTTCTGGTTTCAGTGTGGGGAGTGCATAATTTGATTGAACTGCATAGCATGTGACCCGGCAGGATTGACATCACCATGCCTTTCCCCACAGTGTGCTTGATCTACTCAAACAAAGGTCTGTTTATGTAAAGTCAAGTAACCTAAAACACATGAGTAGTGATGAGCGATTGTGTCAACTATCGTTATCGATTCGATAGTCGATATCGGCAATTATCATGACGATATCCGATAGTCGATAACAGATTATTGCCGATGACCATTAAAGTCTATGGGAGAGGAGCAACACCTTCATTGTTACACCCAAACACCGCTGGAGAAGCTGGAATTAACATCCACAACAGTAAACTGGATACATGCTACTTCTTAGGCAAGACATTTAGGTTATAAAAGTCACAGAAAAAAAGTCACAGACAATTCACTATCCCTGTCTTGTACCACAGCATGACCCTTAAACCTGCATGAGCCACAAATTAAAAAGTGCCAGAAGGCAGTATTAGTTGAACCATAATTTTACTTGAATTGGACATTGACTATCCCTGTCCTGGAACGCAGTATGACCATTAAACCTGTCTGACCCACAGATTTCAACCACCATTTTAGTTGAACTGGAAATTGACTATACCTGTCCTGGGCCACAGCATGAGCCCCAAACCTGCATTACCCCCAGATTAAAGAAGTGCCAGAAAAAGGAGTCTTTCAACCACCATTTTAGTTGAACTGGAAATTGACTATACCTGTCCTGGACCACAGTATGATCATTAAACCTGTCTGACCCACAGATTAAAAAGTGCCGGAAAAAGGAGTCTTTCAACCACCATTTTAGTTGAACTTGACATTGACTATACCTGTCCTGGGCCACAGCATGAGCCCCAAACCTGCATTACCCCCAGATTAAAGAAGTGCCAGAAAAAGGAGTCTTTCAACAACCATTTTAGTTGAACTGGAAATTGACTATTCCTGTCCTGGAACGCAGTATGACCATTAAACCTGTCTGACCCACGGATTTCAACCACTATTTTAGTTGAACTGGAAATTGACTATACCTGTCCTGGACCACAGTATGATCATTAAAAACCCGTTGACCCACAGATTTAAAAAAATGCCGGAAAAAAAGGGGTCTTTCAACCACCATTTTAGTTGAACTGCACATTGACAATACCGTCCTTACCCCAGCATGATCTTAAACTTTCTGACCCACAATTAAAAAATTCCGGAAAAAAGGGGTCTTTCAAACCCCCTTTTTTTTTGAACTGGACATTTACTATACCCCGTCTGGGCCCACATAGCCCCAAACCTGCAAAACCCCCAGATTTAAAAAGTTTCCGGAAAAAGAGTTTTCAACCCCCCATTTTAGTTGAAACTGGACATTGACTATACCCCGTTCTTTCCGGGGCATGGATATTAAACCCTTCTGAGCCCAGATTAAAAAAAGTGCTGGAAAAAGGGTCTTGAAACCCCCCATTTTTTTGAAATTGACAGAAAAAATTTCCGTCCGGGCCATAGCATGAGCCCAAAACCTCATTTCCCCCGAATTTTTGAAGTGCCGGAAAAAAGGGTCTTTCAAACCATTTTTTTTGAACTGGACATTGACTATCCCTGTCCTGGAACGCGCATGACCCTTAAACCTGTTGACCCACAGATTAAAAAGGCCGGAAAAAAAGCTTTTTAACCCCTTTTATTTTAACGACATTGACTATACCTGTCCTCTACCGCGCATGACCCTTAAACCTTTCTGACCCAAAGACTAAAAAATGCCGGAAAAAGGAGTCTTTGAACTACCATTTTTTGAAATGGATATTACTATACCCGTCCTGGACCACAGTAGACCCTTTAAACCGCATGACCCATAAATTAAAAAATTGCCGAAGAGTATTAGTTGAACCCTAATTTTACTTGAATGGCATTGACTATCCCTGTCCTGGAACGCAGTATGACCCTTAAAAAACCCGTCTGACCCCCAGATTTCAACCCCCCATTTTAGTTGAAAAGGAAATGACTATCCCCCCTGGACACAGTATTCATTAAACCTTTCTGACCCACGATTAAAAGTGCCGGGGAAAAAAGGGGTCTTTCAAAACCCCATTTTAGTTAACTTGACAAGACTTTCCTGTCCCGGGCCCCAGCATGAGCCCCAAACCGATTTCCCCCCGATTAAAGAAGTGCCGAAAAAAAGGAGTCTTCAACCACCATTTTAGTTGAACTGGACATTTATATCCCTGTCCCGTTACGCAGTAGACCATTAAATGTCTGACCCCCAATTTCAACCACCTTTTTGTTGAAATGGAAAATTTACTATACCGTCCTGGACCCCAGTATGATCATTAAACCTGTCTGACCCCCAGATTAAAAAGTGCCCGGGAAAAAGGATCTTTCAACCCCCATTTTAGTTGAAAGGACATGACTATCCTTCCGGAAGAGCATGACCCTTTTAAAACCCGCTGACCCACAATTTAAAAAAAGTGCCGGAAAAAGGAGTCTTTCAACCACCTTTTAGTTGAACTGCAATTGACTATACTGTCCTTTACCGCAGCAAGACTCTTAAAACCCTTTTTGACCCACCGATTTTTTGAAAGTGCCGGAAAAAAAAGGGGTCTTTCAACCACCATTTTAGTTGAACTGGGGCATTGACTAACCTTCCCTGGGGGGGGCCAAAAAAAAAAAAGCATGAGGCCCCCAAAACCTTCATTACCCCCAGAAAGGAAAAAAAGTGGGCCGGGAAAAAGGAGGGGCTTTCAACCACCATTTAAAGTTGAAAATGACATTGATATACCTGTCCTCAATTGGGAAACATGAACCCCTTAAAAAACCCTTTCTGACCCCACAGATTAAAAAAAGGGCCCGGAAAAAAGGGGTCTTTGGGAAATACCAAATTTTGGTTTGAAAATTGGGTATAGATATATCCCGGGGTTGGCCACCGTATGAGGGCCCCAAATCTGCATGACCCCCCGATTAAAAAGGGCAGGAAAAAAAGGGTCTTTCCAAACCCCCATTTTTGTTGTAACTTGGGGCATTGGACCTATACCTGTCCTGGGCCAAAAGTATGACCCTTAAAACCCGCAGACCCAAAAAATTAAAAAATTGGGCCAAAAAGGCAGTATTAAATTGAACCATAATTTTACTTTTAAGGACAATTTTAAATATCCCTGTCCTGGAACGCCCGTTGACCATTTAAACCCGTCGGGCCCATCAGGGGAATTTAACCCCATTTTTGTTGAACTTTGGGAAATTTGGGCTATTTCCTGGGCCCCGGGCCCCCGTAAATCATTAAAACCCGTCTGGGCCCACAAAATTTCAAACCCCCATTTTTTGTTGAAAATGGAAAATTTTACTATACCTGTCCGGACCCAATTTTTCCCCTTTTAAAACCTTTTCTGACCCACAGATTAAAAAGTGGGGCCGGGAAAAAAAGGGGGGGTTTTCAACCACCTTTTTTGTTGAAGGCACTTGACTATACCTTCCTTTACCGCCCCCCCCGCCCCCCCAAAAAGGGCTCTTAAACCCTTTTTTGACCAAAAAGGGGGGGGTTTAAAACGAAATTGGGGCCCGGGAAAAAAGGGGTCTTTTTAAAAACCCCAAATTTTTTTTGGAAACTGGACATTGATATACCCGTTTTTTTGGGGCCCAGCATGAGCCCCAAAACCCGCATGACCCCCCAAAATTAAAAAAGTGGGCCCGGAAAAAAGGGGTCTTTCAACCACCCTTTTTTTGTTTGAAAATGGACATTGACCCTTTTCCTGTCCTGGACCGCAATGGGCCCTTTAAAAGTCTGAAACCCCCAAAATTTAAAAAAAGAGGGCCGGGAAAAAAAGGGTCTTTCCCCACCATTTTTGTTGAACTGGAAATTTACCCATACCCGTCCTGTACCACAGTATGACCATTAAAACCCTTTTTTGACCCCCAATTAAAAAATGCCGGGAAAAAGGAGCTTTTTCCCCCACCATTTTTTGTTGAACTTAAATTGAAATATACCTGTCCTGTACCCCATTTTGACCCTTTAAAAACCCGTCTGACCCAAAAATTAAAAAAGGTTTTTTTTCCGGAAAAAGGAGTCTTTCAACCACCAAATTTTTTTTTGAACTGGACATTGACTATCCCTTTTCCTGGACCGCAGCATGCAAGGTTTGGCATTAAAACCCCTGAAGAAAAAGGGTTGGGCGAAAGGGTGATCGGGTTTCGAATTCACAGGGCAAAGGGCCCCTTTGATGACCCGGCCTGATGGTCCTGCAAACCGAAGATCCGCTGGCTTTCATGTTGTCCCAACACTGGGAAAGGGCCTGCATTTTGGGGTCCCTGCTCAAAAGAAAATAAATTTTAAAAAGGGGATGGAAGAGTTTTTTTACAGCTCCCTTTTTGAAAGACGGGAAATCCCAGCTATTCTTAAATCCCTCTTTAATTTTCCCCAAAAGGGCCCAAATTAAAGGATTAGGGAAAAAGAATTTTTTCTTTTCCCAAAAAACCTGTGAAATACCCCGGGGGAAGAACCCCCTAAAAACAAAATCAACCCGTTTTTCTTTTCCTTTTAGTGCCAAGGGTTTAAAAACTGCCCCCCTTTGGGCGGGAAATTTATATTTTCAACAAACTATTTATTTCAAAATGGGGCTATTGCGCCAAACTGAGATTAACCCAGCGGGAATAAAACTTTTTTAAAAAATTTTTTCGGGTTAGAAAATTGCCTTTTTTTTCAGCACTGACATACGAGAAAAAGTTACTAGAAAATTTCTGTATCCAAATTTAAAATACAAGGTGGCTCTTTGAACAAAACTGGGGGCGCACCCAAATTTCAATACAGCTATTTAAAAGTTATACGGATAAGAAAAGGTGGGTTTTGCCAAAACAATTAAAATTTCACCAAACCGTTTTCTAGAAAAAATTTTTGTATCCAAAAATTTTAAAAACAAAGGTGGCTTTTTTTAAAAAAACTGGGGGCACCAAAGTGCAATACAGCTTAAATTTAAAAAAATTTATAGGGGTAAAAAAGGTGGTTTTTTAACCAATTAAATGGGAGCAATAAATTACCCAGAAAAATTTCTGTATCCAAAATTAAGTACAAGGTTTGGGTATTTAAAAAAAAATGGGGGCCACCCCAAAGTGGGAAAAAACAGCTATTTTTAAAAATTAACGGATAAAAAAAAATGGGGGTTTTTCACCAAAAAATACAACCAAATGTTACTAAAAAATTTTTTTTTTTTATCCAAAATTTTAATTTACAAAAAATGGGCCCCTTTTAACAAAACTGGGGGAATCCAAAGGGCAATACGCTATTTTAAAAATTATACGGTGTTTAAAAAAAATTTGGTTTTTTGGGACCCAAATTTAAAAACTACCAAAAAGTTTACTAGGAAAAAAATTTTTTTATCCCCAAAATTTTGGGAACAAACGTGGGGTATTTGAAAAAAAAAAACCCGGGACGCACCCAAAATTTAAAAAATACAATTTTAACCTTTTGGGGGGCAAGGTGTGCGGGCCAAAAAGTGGGTAAAAAATGCCAAAATTTTAAAAGCAAGTTTTAAACCCGAGTCTGAGGGTGCACTATATCACCCCCTTTCCCAAAGCCGTCTGTCTGTCCCCCCCCCAAACTCCACCCCCCAGCGGCTGCCCGGGCAGCGCTAGTGCTTCTTTTAAAAAATCTTTGTCTAACTAAAAATTTAAAAACTGAAAATTTTCTAATCTACCCTATATTCAAAAGTACAAAAGCTTAAAAACAAAAGTTGTCTGTATAAAAAAGAGAAGAACTGTCTCTGAGCTAGCTTTACTGAGAACACCAGCAACCCCGTCTGGTCTAGTTTTAGAAAACTGAAAAAACTGAAGCTGAAAAGGAAAAAGCTTTTATGCAAAAACGAAGGGCTTTGTGATTTTTTCCAGGGCCAAAGCCAACCAAAAAACAATTTAGATTTATTTGGGGATCGCACACCCCGTTTACCCCTGTCTTTGCTTGGGTTTGCTGGTTGCCCAAAAAGAAGGAAGCGCCGAAAATGGCGCTAAAAGTAAATAGATTATCTGCAGATTGTCACCTAAAATTCGCGTGATCGGAAAAATTTTCCCGGGAAAAAAAAGCCTAAAAAAACATGCCGAATTTTAACTTTGCGATTATAATCGGGTCATCCCCCCACATGAGCCCATGAGGGGTTTCAATGCAGCTGAATTGGGGAAAGCCCCCTGTCTTCAGATTAGCGGTCTTAGATTCAAATCCCTGCAGGAACCAAACATGGATATTTTTTTTCTCTATGCACATACATGATTAAGGTTTTTTTTCTGTTAAGGAGATGAAAAAACACCAATAAACAGACCAAAAAAGCAAACAGCATGATGATCACTTCAATGCTATTTTTTTCCACCATAGTCTATTATAAATACCGTATATACTCGAGTATAAGCCGACCCGAGTATAAGCCGAGGCACCTACTTTTGCCCAAAAAACGGGAAAACTTATTTACTCGAGTAGGAGGGTAGAAAATGCAGCGGCTACTGGTAAATTTTAAAAATAAAAATGGATACCAATAAAATTAGATAGGCAGTTTAATGTCCCCCATAGGCAAATTATAGGCAGATAATATGGGCCCTATATGCAGGTATAGGCAGGTATAAAGTCCCAAAAGGCACGTAAATGGCCCCAAAGGCATGTAATAGGCAGTTAATGTTCCCCATAAAGCAGATTATAGGCAGGGATTTGGCCCCATACGCAGGTAATAGGGAGGTATATGGGCCCCATAGGCAGATAATAGGCAGGTATAAAGGCCCCTCATAGGCAGGTAATAGGCAGGTATATGGCCCCATAAAGGCAGGGAATAGGCAGGTATATGGCCCTATAGGGAGGGAATAGGCAGGGAAAATGGCCCCATAGGCAGGTAATAAAAGGCAGGTATATGGCCCCATAGGCAGGTAATAGGCAGGTATATAGGCCCATACCCCAGGGATAGGGCAGGCTGTAGGGAAAGGGATAGGGCAGGCTGTAGGCAGGCTTATGGCAGGTATAGGGCAGGCTGTAGGCAGGTATAGGGCCGGCTGTAGGTAGGTATAGGCAGCTGTAGGCAGGTATAAGGCAGGTATAGGGCCAGCTGTAGGCAGGTATAAGGCAGGTATAGGGCAGGTATAGGGCCGGTTGTAGGCAGGTATAGGCAGCTGTAGGCAGGTATAGGGCAGATAAAGGGCCGGCTGTAGGCAGGTATAGGGCAGGTATAGGCAGCTGTAGGCAGGTAAAGGCAGTTTAAAAAAATAAAAAAACAATCACTTACCTGGATCCCCGCTGCTCCCGTCTCCCGGGGCGCGCTCCTCGGTCTTCTCGGCACAGGCGGGTGACGTCATCAGGCCGCGCACGCAGCGTGATGACACACGCTGCCTGTGCCGGAAACTCCGGACAGCCGCGAGTCTGTTTGCAGCCACCCAGAGACCACTGCGGTGCAGGGAGTGCTCACTCTCTGCCCCGCAGTGGTATCCCTTCACCTATTGCGCTCCGGAGGAGTCGCATATAGGGTTTAAGGGATCCGGACAGTGCCCGGGCCAGCGCAGCGTCCGGGACACTGTGCGCTCACTTCGGCCTTCAGTTATATGCGCTCCCCGAGGAGCCGCATATAACTTTAAGGGGTCCCCGTCCGGCGCACAGGCCATCGCAGCGCACGAGCGCCGTCCCGTGACTCGAGTATAAGCCGAGGGGAGATTTTTCAGCACATTTTTTGTGCTGAAAAACGGCTTATACGGTATATTAATTTATTTACTTAGTATGCGCCAGGGGTGTTGCTAGGGTAAAACATTTGGTGCTGGGGTCTTCTTTGTTCCAGTTTGCTCAGTAGGGCTGGGTTCATGCAGCATTGTTTTACAGAACATTTTTAACTGCGACATTTATTTATGGAGAAAAAAAAAATGTTCCTGTAACTAATTTTACGTGTATTCCACATAGATCCTGTCCATCACCTTAGCAGTATACTGTGTAATAAAAATCAGCGCTAACAAAATTGCCTTTTCAAAACCACTCATTTATATACAAAAGTGTAATACCTCTAAATAATACGGTCACCAGATAATACACATGCACATGGAGCAGATCTACCAACACGTATTACCATCATACTGTTCCTAAAAAAATCCCACAATATCAAGACTATCGATTTCAATTCTTCCACTACCGGACAAGGACCACAAGTGAGCATCACAAAATGAATACCGTTTAAAAAAAGCTCTACAAAAAAATAGTATTTATGTTACCCGGGAGTGACCACAGGTGACATCTTTTCTGATCAAAGTGGTTGTCTTCCCCTTGTTTTTTTTTTCCTTTTGGCCCAGACCACCATGATGACTTCTCCTGGTCATGACTTGTCTCTGCAGAATTTACCACATGCATATCTTCGAATTCTCACTTTTCCAGCAGCTCCTTACCTGCTCCCTATTTCTGTACAAATTCACAATGGGGTAAAAGGTGGAAATGGGTGGTTATGAGATGAAGGTTTTGGGGCTGAATTTGCAGAAGAAAGGGGGTTTTAAAGCCACCAAAACTTCAGGCACAATTTCCTGGGGAAAAAAATGACCAATCCCTTGAATGTTGGGGCTGTGGCAGGTTTTTCCCCCCAGGATCCTATTTTGCAGTTTTTAAACCCCCCCCCAGAAGGCAGACTCAGCCATGCCTTAAGGGGGGCTTGAAATAGAGTTTAAATTTTTGTCATATTTTTGTAGTGTTTATATTAAATAGCTAAATAGCCCCCATTGGTTGGTTATGTATGCCCTTGGTAGGTAGGTATATATGTCCCTTCAGTAGGTTGATATTTACCCCCCCCCCCCAAAGCCCCCCTAGTTGCTAGGTAAATAATCCCCCTCCCAGTTAGATGTGCTATAAGGGCGCCTCCTAGTTAGGTTATATGTGTTCTCCAAAACAGGGCGTTGCTGGTCCTAAAAACCGGGGGTCGGGCCCTTTGTGTTTTTTTTTTTTTTTTTTTCCCCCTCATTGGGAACTTGGATGTTTTTTTAAGAGAAAAAACCCTTTTGTTCCTGTCACTAATTTTTGACATCCCCACAGCCCGTCCATTCCTCAGCAGCACTGTACAGTAAAAAAACACCAATGACAAAATTTTAAATTTTTCAGAACTTTTCACCTTTATATGAAATTTACCCCAAACAACACCAAATAATCCACCGATAAAAAGGAGCAAAATTCCAGAAAGTGATTGTGACTAAAAAACTCCTACAAAAAAAAAGTCCCAAAACTATTATACCTTTAAGGCTCAAATAACCCCTGCCGGGCCCCTGCCCAAACAGACCCCCACATGTGACTATCAGCTGTACACACCCGGATTACATTACCCGCCATCAGTGACCATATAGTGGTAGATACTAGTTTAGTAACTCTGAGACATATGTGATTACCTGCTGTTACATTTAGAAAACTCACCAAAAACTTTTCTGATCAGCGTGTTCACTTTCCCTTTCTTCTCCAAAACCCCGGGTTCAAACCTTTGCTATTGCCCCGGGCCCAAAATCGTCCCGGGATTTGGAAAACAAATATCTTAGAATCCCCACATTTTTTTTTTTAGCAACTCCCTTTAATTTTAGGTTTAGCAGTTTTCCCCCCCAGTTAGGTAATAGGGGAGAAAGAGTTTGGGGCCCACAGGCAGGTATATGGGGCCACAGGCAGGTATATGGGGCCACAGGCAGTAATTTTTTGGGGCAAGAGGGAGAATTGGGGCACTGAGGCAGGTATATAGGGGCATGAGGGAGTATATAGGGGCCCCGGCAGGTATAGGGGGGGCACGGCAGGGATAGGGGGGGGGGGGACAGGCAGGTATATAGGGTCATTGGGCGTATATGGGGGGCCCAGGGAGTAATGGGGGCCCCGGGCAGTTTTAAAAGGGGCCCACCCGGGAATTTGGGGGCCCCATAAATTTGGGGGGCACAGGCATAAATTGGGGGGCCGGAAGGTATATAGGGGCTTGAGGCATAATGGGGGACGAGGCATAAGGGGGCCACAAGAGGTATTAAGGGCACTGAGGCAGTATTTGGGGGGCGAGGCAATTTTGGGGGGCGGTTATGGGGCCACAGGCAGGGATATGGGGGCCACAGGAGATATGGGGGCCCAGGCTATATTGGGGGGCAGGGGGGGACAGGGAGTATAAATTTAAAAAAAATATAAAAGGGCCAGGCCATAGGGGGCACCCGGCAGGCATTAAAGGGGCACAGGCAATTGGGGCCACAGAAGGGGTATGGGGGGCCCCGGCAGCATAGGGGTCCAGGCAGGGGTTGGGGGCCCCCAGGCAGGCATTTTAAGGGGGGAAAAGGGAGGGATATGGGGCCACAGGCGGCATTATAGGGGCACGGCAGGCATTTTAGGGGAAAATGAGGGAGGGAAAAAACGCTATAAAAAAAACAAATTATACTCACCTTAATCCCCCCCGGGGGAGCGCGCTCCGTCCTCTTTAGCCCGCGCTCCCCCCGGCAGCTCCCGGGGGCTCTCTATTGAGCGCTGTGCGCCCGAGGACAGGCACGTCGCGTGACTGATATCATTTCGACCTGCCGGGGGAGGCACACGGGGCCGCGGCGGGGGTCCTCACGCTGTGGGACCCGGCGCCCCCCAAACCCTCACTGTGTGTGCGTCCAGCGGCCACATGCAGCTGAAGAGCCGTCGGTGCTCCAGCCCCGCGCGGGCCCGGAGCCCGGGGACTGGGGACAGGGGGTTTTATTCGGGGCCAAGCCCCGAATAAAACAGCCCGCGCGCCCCCCTGCCCATAGTAAGGTAATTATATAAGTCCCCTCCAGAGCTAGGTAGGTATATAAGTGTCCTCCATAGTTAGGTAGGTATATAAGTGCCTCTCCTCCGGTAGGTAAATAATTGTCCCTCCTCAGTTAGGTAGGTATATACACTGTAAGTGTCCTCCGCAGTTAGGTAGGTGAGTGCCCTCCATAGTTATGCAGGTATATAAGTTTCCTCCGTAGTTAGGTAGGTATCTGAATGCTCCTCCTCAGTTAGGTATAGGTGCCTCTCCCCAGGGTTGTAAGTAATGTGTCCACCAAGGTTAGAAAGGTACAGAAGTTCCCTCCATAGTTAGGTAGATGTATAAGTCCCCTCCGTAGTTAGGTAGGTATATAAGTCCCTTGCATAGTTAGGTAGGTATATAAGTGCCCAAAATAGGTAGGTATATATGTGCCCGCCATAGTTAGGTAGGTATATGAATGCCCCTCCTCAGTTGGGTAAGTATATGTGTCAACTATAGTTAGAAAGGTATATAAGTGCCCTCCATAGTTAGGTATATAAGTGCCCCTACATAGTGCCCCTCCATAGTTAGGTAGGTGTATAAGTGCCCCTCCATAGTTGGGTAGGAATATAATTGTCCTCCATAGTTAGATAGGTATATAAGTGCCCCTCCTCAGTTAGGTAGCTCTATAGGTTCCCTCCTCTGTGAGGTTGCTCCATACAGTAGGTCCTCTCCTCTGATAGGTAGCTCTATAAGTTCCCTCAGTTAGGTAAGTATATATACTGCCAATGAAGACAAGCTATAAACTATGGTTCACTAAGGGAGCAGCTAAACAAACACGGTACAGAATTTTTAATGATGATAAATGGTGAAAATGTTTATTATTCATTTTACGAACTTGACTTTCAAGATGTAGTTGGGAGGGGGGGGGGTGTCTCCACCATCTGAGTGTCATAACTTTTTTATTTTTCTATCCATGTAGCCGTACGAGGACTTTTTTTTTAAAGTTAGTTGTGTTTTTTTTAAAGACATATAATTGGGAAGACTTATAAATCCTGCTAAACAATTACACAATCCAAATCTAGACCAATTGGTCTAATTGTGCCAAGCTTATCACAGTGGTTTACACTGTTTGACAAATGTGGTATGACATCAGACTAGTTGGTTTACTTTGCAACAACAAACTACACCCCTTATTATGAAGCCATGCCCCCTTTACAGTTTAGCTATGCCTTCTTGCCAAGTGAGTTGTGAAAACTGTCTAACACTACTTAATACCTGTGTCAACAAAGAGATGCACAAAACACAAAATTTTAATTCATTGTGTGACAAAGTCTAGATGCAAGCACAATGATAAATCTGCCATTGTGGGACTGTAGATAAAAAAACAGCTGCTTCACGATTTGTTTTTGGTTTTATGGCAATCACTATGGAGGT
Source organism: Phyllomedusa bahiana (assembly GCA_025379985.1). Lineage (NCBI taxonomy): Eukaryota > Metazoa > Chordata > Amphibia > Anura > Hylidae > Phyllomedusa > Phyllomedusa bahiana. The sequence continues at coordinate 30,873 of JAODAL010012339.1, forward strand.
TAAATAACGAGACAATTTTATACTTTGGGAGAACTGAGAAGAGCAGCAAAACAAGCATTCAGTCAACAGCTATTAAAGGTGTATATTGTTGAACTTTGGATTCCGGTCAATGTGAAATTAAAAAGTTGCCAAAATATGCATCCTTATCCTAAAATTTAAGATGTTTTAAGGGGTAAACTTATCTTTCTGCCTCACTCAGGGTCTTGCGTCACTCCTGGACTCATGTCAATCCCAATGTCACTTTCCGTTTCTATAAGTTATCATTATGTTTTGAGAAACTAAAGTAACATCAGATGTAATGCAGGACATAGAGGGTCTAAAAAAGTTACAATGTCAAATATAATGCAATTCAAACTGTTGCATTTAATTTTTCAGATATAAAAACTCCACATGAGCCAAATGTATAAAGATACTTGCAGTAGTGAAGTAGCAAAACATCAGGACATAGAAGTGAAACAGGGCTTGGAGAACCACTAAAAGCTAAATGGACTCCTTAAACACCATAAATATTCCTACCCTAACTTAGGAGTTTTGGTAAGCATTAGGGACACGATCAGGGAACATCCTATGAGGACATACTTGATTTTTTTGAAAGGTTCAGTCAAACCAGCGTTGAATTAAACCGGGCCCTTTTGGGAAAAGGGCTTTGCAGTTTTATATGTGGGTTTAAGATGATTTCGTCCCCCAAAAAGGATTTTTCAGTTAATACTTGCAATTCATATTAAATAACAACACTGAAGAATATTTTCTTAGCACCAAAAAGTAATATAACTTGTTTGTCATTCTTCCTTTAGATATTTGTATAAATTACCACTTCAGCGTTACTAATCCCATTATCAATGGGGCATGTCCCTACATACCCTGATGCCATCTAATCAAAACTGACAGGTAAATTCTACAGGAACATGCCTCATTGACGAAGAAAATGGAAGCATCTAGTTCTCAATTCATTCATACATTTCAAGGGAAATAGAGGAATAGCACAAAGATGAAAATAAAAAAGGTATAAAGAAATACTATTAACTGCTAAATCAGAAATATCAGATGACAAAGATACAATGTGGCAAATCAGAGAAAATTCTAAGCAAGCATTCTTGAACTTGATCTCTACAAATTCTATTTGATCCTATAGTCCAAAATCCTTAACTGGTTGACTGTAACTACTACATACACAGTCACGACAAATTATTATAACCACCAGCCAATATCCAGGAGCAGCACAGATAGCAGCTAGACAAGCTGGGAGTGATTCAGTAAGGTCCAGGTAGGTTGTTACAAGTATCTGGAACCATGCTGACTGCATCCCACAGCTGGTGAAGGGTGAAAGAGGAAGCATACATAGAGCAAACAGGGGATTGGGGCCCACAGATTTTCAGGGGGGTTTAAAATTTGGGAAATGAGGCCATGGTAGTCTTGGAAATATGGGGACTTCCAATATTGAACATTTCTAGCCATGTGACAAGTTGCATTGTCTTGCTGGAAGATCCCATCTGCCCCAGGGAAAACAATCAGCATGTGTGAATGTACAAGATCTGTAAGGATGTATCGATACAGAAGTCAGTTGAGAGTGCCTTCCCCAAAGGAGGATGGGCCCGAGAATACCACAAAAAATTTCCCCGACAGTTTAAAACTGCCACCATAAAATTTTTTCTTTCGCTCAGTTGCAGGATGTTTGTTCTGTCAATGCAACTTGAATAGTAGAGGGGCAGTTACCATCTATCTGCTCATGTGCACCTTGGTAGCCGAAGTTCACCTCTCACATCTACAGTTTCCATGTCACTTACAACAGTGCCATTCGTTCGCTCACAATATACTTTCCTCACAGCAGCACATGAACAGTTCAGAAACTGCACAGTTACAGAAAGACTGCCACTTTTGAATGGAAATCCAACACTCATTCCCTTTTTCAACTCTAATAAATCTCCCCATATACTCACAACAACGAGGATTATGTATGCAGACAGCCTATCTCACATCTTATATACTGACAAAAAACAAAACGGTAGTCAGCTCACCTGGTCGATTGTGAAGGAGAAATGAACAACGCCCGGACACGATGAGAAGCAGATCATCAGCAAGGAGGCAACAACACAAAACAAAAACAGCCCAGCGGAGAACATTCTCAAGGGTGAAAAAATGGTTCCAAAAATTTATTTATGAAAGGCGATTAAAAGATCCACATAGAATCATGCAAGTCGCATCGAGACCGACGCATTTCGGTGCCGCAGCACCTTATTCATGGCATAGCAAAACACATATACAATACAATTTAAATACCCTGGTAACGGGTCATGTGATCTCTCTTGTGAGGAGAGGAAATGACGTAAACAAATAAAACATAAACATACATAGCTTTAAAAACATAGATCAAATGTGTTAGATGCAACTGCAATGGTAACATGATGGATAGTTAATAGTGGCAAATAAGATCATACCGTCTATTTAAACCGCAAGGGAATCTGGTGCCAAGTGTAAAGATCCACCAGGCCTCCCTTGCAAGCAACTTCCTCTTATGATCGCCACCTCTCCCAGGTCTACTAACCCGTTCTATACCCTGAAACGAGAATCTTATATACTACCCTCTTACATGAGCTACGTACTGCCAATATCAAAAGTAGGGATGTGACTTGACTGTGCAACTGTACTGTAAGCTGACCTATATGAAAATTATATCATGTGTAGTAAGACGGTGTATAACCCTCAGAGTCTCTTAAGTCACATATAAGTGGCTTACACAAAGGATGGGCAATCAATGTTAAAAACCCATTAAGAAATCAACTAGGGACAAGTACTTTTATTAGCATATTCTCTACATATATAGTGCCTTGCGAAAGTTCTATTTTGGTTTCATCTGACCAGAGCACCTTCTTCCACATGTTTGCTGTGTCTCCCAGGTGGCTTGTGTTTTTATGGATATCTTTGAGAAATGGCTTTCTTCTTGCCACTCTTCCATAAAGGCCAGATTTGTGCAGTGTATGACTGATTGTTGTCCTATGGACAGACTCTCCCATCTCAGCTGTAGATCTCTGCAGTTCATCCAGAGTAATCATGGGCCTCTTGGTTGCATCTCTGATCAGTCTTCTCCTTGTTTGAGATGAAAGTTTAGAGGGACAGCCGGATCTTGGTAGATTTGCACTGGTCTGATACTCCTTCCATTTCAATATATACGCTTGCACAGTGCTCCTTGGGATGTTTAAAGTTTGTGAAATCTTTTTGTATCCAAATCCGGCTTTAAACTTCTCCACAACAGTATCACGGACCTGCCTGGTGTGTTCCTTGGTATTCATGATGCTCTAAGCGCTTTAAACAGAACCCTGAGACTATCACAGAGCAGGTGCATTTATTCGGAGACTTGATTACACACAGGTGGATTATATTTATCATAATCAGTCATTTAGGACAACATTGGATCATTCAGAGATCCTCACTGAACATCTGGAGTGAGTTTGCTGCACTGAAAGTAAAGGGGCCGAATAATATTGCAAGCCCCACTTTTCATTTTTCTTTTTTTTTTTTACAAAAGTTTAAAATATCCAATAAATTTCGTTCCACTTCACAATTGTGTCCCACTTGTTGTTGATTCTCCGCAAAAAATTAAAATTTTATACCTTTATGTTTGAAGCCTAATATGTGGCAAAAGGTTGCAAAGTTCAAGGGGGCCGAATACTTTCACAAGGCACTGTATAATATATATATATATATATATATATATATATATATATATATATATATATATATATATATATATATATAATTTTAGCTATTGCTTCCTATTTAATTACTTCTGAGTCACTAACATTATCGCAGTCAGAATTTACATTCAGTCTCGCAACTCCAAAGATGGCAGAAATATATTCATGTATTTGTGTCAATTTGGAATTTCTCTTTTCATAATGATAGTCATATAAAACAAATGGCTCACATACAAGACTGCAAATAGGATATCAACTAAAGTTAATCCATACTGTTAAACAGATTTTCTCACCATGCTGTTTTACAGAGTTTTGGCAGATTTGCACTTACTCTGTCTCCTCAGGCTATGGGTGATTCTACAGCACTGAATAATATAGTCAACTACTAGTGAGCTGTTACTCTGACAGGAGTGCAGGAGATTGTTATCGCTAACAAGATTGCACATAAAGCCATGCCTTTCAGTTCTCACAGCACATGTACCTTTTGTTTAGTGAAGCTAATCTTGTTTGATATAATTAGTTTGCTTCAATCTCAGTCTGTCAGTCGGGTGACATCACTCACTGCTTTCAGCTCTTGGCTAATCAGATAACAGACATCCTTCTGGTATACAGGTAGCCATAGAAACCTGTGTGCACTTCAGAGCACATAAAAACACTCTTATCTCATGACTAAAATAAAATCTATTGACCAATATATTTAGAAAAAGTCTTTATTTAACTGTCCCTTTATGTTAAAGCTAATCTTTGTAGCGAGATACCGCCTTTTATAATGCAGACAGTTTATTTACCAGTTAATATATTTGCATTTTTATTTAATATTTGATAGAATTTTAACCATATTTTTTATAACCATTAGCGCTTTAATAAACAAATTTTCTTTAAGAAAAAGCTCAGAATACAAGTGCATATATATTCTTGTAGTTTCACGTCAGAATGACCTTGGGATATGCAGGATGAAAAACTGGTATAAACTAAATATTTTTTGAGTAACATTAAATGATCTATTACAAGACTTTGCTTGTGCCCTTGAAACATATTCTGGCTGGATGAATTTCATTATTAATACACCAATGAACATCCAACTAATATGAATTCTATGATGATTTAATATAATTTAATGTATCTGCCAAGTTTTTGGACAGTCAAAATCTGATAATCATCCGCACTTCACAACTAAATTATCTTTCTGAAAAGTACTACAATCAGCCTTCTTTGTCGAAGTGACCCTACTACTCTGAAGGATAAAAATATAACAGTTTACTCCAGTTAAAGTCCAAAAACTGTCCTAAAACATTATTATCTCCATAGTTAATAGATGTATTACTACTAGGGCACAAACATAACAACGAACACCATTTTATGGGGCACCTGCTACATATACATCCATTTATGATTTACATATTTGTACTTTGTAATTAAATAGCCATTAAACCATCATTTTTGCAAAGTGAAATTTCCCTATTCCTTTAATAACCTTAGCTCCCTCCTCTGCACTGACTGTAACTCAGCTACGTTCTATAATACAAGTGTCCAAAACTGCATGCAGTATTGAATGTGTGGTCTGACCAAACTATGAAGAGGCAAAACATTGAAGTTTACAGTCCACCAATATCTCTAAATCTATTCTGGTGGTAGTTTTATTCAGTATGTTACTCTTTACTACATAATTGTGTAAGGTTCAAACTAGAGCAATGACATGGGTACTGAACCTATATATGGTAGAGAAGCATGGACTAACAAAGAATGTCTAACGGACATTGCTCTAAGGGCTTGGGAGGTGGTCATGAGACAGGGCCTGAGAATCAGAAACTTTGCCAGGGGAGGTCAGACACCTACTTCAAATCTCGTCAAACTTGCTGAGACAGTTCATATGTCTATATAGCCACTTCTTATGTGGTAACATGTGGTTAACCATAACCATTCAGAAAGCGTTGGGAGTCTGGATGCAAGCAAAGTTTTGGCGATAACATTCCAAGTGTGGTATAATGATTCGATCAAAAAGGTGTGAGTATATCGAGAGATCTAACAGACTATAAGTGGGGGAGATCGGGAATGGAGATCTCATCACATCATTTAATAACTTGACAACTTGAGTCAAAAAACATTGCTTGTGGGCAGGACCACACTAAATGGAAGAAAGACCCCGAGGTGGAGTGACACTTAGGATACTCCCCTGATTAACCACAATGGAACTTACTAAGTCTGGAAGTGGTGTAGTCTGCTGTGTGTAGTATAAAAAGCTGTGTTTGTCTATCATTATAATTAAACGATGGAGAGGAGACAATAGTTTCCCAGGTTTCGTTAATTTGGGGCCTCAAGTCTGTTTTCCAACAGCCCTGAAGGCGCTTCAGGATGTTTTCTCTACTTCTATGTGAAAGAATGGAGTATATAGAAGAAATATCGTGTCTAGGAGGTGAAGATAGAAGCAGTTGGGAAAGAGAAAACTGATCAAACTTCCTGCTAGAATGCCCAAATTGTGATAGCATTTTTAACCCACAAGTATGTAAAGATTTGAGATGACAGTAAATCAAATGCCGCATGTAGATTTGGAAAAGGTTTAATTCCAGAGTCTGAGCAGAGTTGTGAAATGTACTACAGGCCTTTTGTGTTCCAATTCAACTCATAGAACATGGATATTAGGCCTGGGAACATTTTACAATGCCATATTGGGAGTAGTGATCAATTCCCTCAGAATAAAATAAACAATGTGCCGAATATAAAGCTAGGAAAGCTTGTCTCAGAAAAGGGATATGAATAGTCACTGCTGAATTGGTAAATGTTATTGTTTGGACGCTAACCCTCAGAGCCCCAGCTAGCTAGATGTGCCAGTTGGCCTGCCAAGTAGTATCAATTAATGTCTGGAAAAGAAACATCGCCTTCATCCCAAAGGGAAGTTAAATATTTAGCGGCAGCAGGGGGTCTACTACCATTTAATACAAAGGAGAGTAGCAGTCTTTTGATAATCTGTAGTAGATGTGATGGCAAATATATAGGGCTTTGCTAGAGCACATATAATATTTTATGAAGTAGTAACATCTTCAGCAAGCTAACTTGGTCCATAGTGGAAAGCCACAATTTATTCCAGCTATTAATCTTAGATTGTAAAAATGTAATGAGGGGGACAATATTCAAAGTCTCAAACTTCAGAGCTGATTTAGAGACCCATAGACTAAGAGAGAAGTATTAGGGGGGTAGAAACTGCCCTTTCTGTAGGCACAGAGACATCCAAGGGAATGATACTGGATTTGGATCAGTGTATTAATTGGCCTTACAGGTCTTCAAACTTAGTAATGACAACTATGGTAGACTTTAGAGACTCCTGGGAATCCAATACATACAGCAGATTATTGTCAGCATAGAGACTAATTCTTTGCACAGAGGGGACACAGAAACCACTAATTTGTGGATTTGACCTAATCTGGATAGCCAGTGGTTCTAACACCAGAGCAAAAAGCAAGGGGGACAAAGGACAGTACTGACAAATTCTCCTACAAAGAGAGGTTTGGAATATAGAAGGCAAACCAATTTTATAAAAGAGGGCATAAAGCTAAATTTTGCTAAAGTGGTTAAAAGGTAATTAGATTCAATGGAATCAAATGCCTTAGTGGATCCTCCTCCATGTTAATTACCTGACAGAGCTTTGTTGTCACAATCTACAAGGTCTCTTGCCTTTCCTTAATCTGCAACATGCCAGCTACTTCCATTAGTCAATGAATGAACAACTGTATGACTGTATAGGTCATCTGTGCTAGAGCTCAAGCTCTTTGTGTCCCTGTGGCTTCCTGTGTCCTGGGACCCTAGCCTGTTTCAGTCTCCTGCTTGTTTCTGACCCCAGATCTGTCTCCTGGTGTCCGTCTCTTTGAATTTCCACATGCGGAAGCGCCCAGTCCTGGTCTGTCTGCTGTTACTGGTGTCCACATCTCTCCTGTTAATCTGACATCACCGTCAGATGGTGTCTGCATCCTGTTCCAAGTTTACTGGTGTCTGTCATCACGTGTCTACTCCTGTCTTTTACCCTCTGTTCCTGGTATCTACCAGTTCCACGCTTCCCATAGTATGACACTTGCAGGTCTGAAATCCACTGTTCCTTGTGTGTGCTGCCTGCTGGTCTGGAGTCTGCTGTTCCTGGTGTGTGCCGAGTTCTGGTCCAAAGTCCGCTATTCCCAGTGTATGCTGTCTGTTTTTTCAGAATTCACTATTCCTGATTGCTGCATTGTGATCTAGAATCCAGGGCTCCCAGAAACTTCTACCTACTGGTCCAGCCTCAATGTTCCTGTTATTCCTGTGTTCTCCCACGGTGACATTGCCTTATGAGGTCACTATTATTGGGACTAACTGAGCATTCCTGAGCTGTTCATATTTACTACTGCATTTGTGGCATATAGGTCCATTTTTTTTCTCTAAGTATCACTTAGTATTTCTAGATTATCAAGTACTGTATATACCCAGCTGGGCGGGGGTTTCCTGTGTTAGAACCTGACAGAAGAGACAAAGCTACCAATATGGCTCAAAAGACTTAGGTGAAGACAAGTGGGGGATTTATCAATAGTGTCTAACTCTCAGACACTTCTAAGTTAGACTAGGCAGCCTTACAATTCACCACATTTATCATAGTGTTGATAAATCTGGCGCAGGTTAGAACTGTCTAGTCTAGCTTTATACCATCTTTATGTTGGCTTAATTTATGCCACTAACATGCGCCCAAGTTTTGGCGCTTTTTTGGTGCATGTGAAGCCACTCCTTCTTTCTCCTCAGAGCCATGTCCCGTTATCGAGGTCATGCCCCATTTGGCGGACAAGGCACAGACATGTCTGAAAACTGTCTGAAACACAGAGTAAATGTCATGTAAAGTATGTACTCCATTATTTTTGGTGCAAATTATGCCAGAATTCTGACGCAACTGCCTTGATAAATGTGCCCCACTGAGCTGAATCACAACCTCGATTTGCTGCTAATCTGAAGTGTAGATTATAAGCAGGAGATTATCCTGCTTGAGTCTTTGGTGTTACAGGGATGTAATGCAGGTAGAACCCCTCCCCCCTCCATCCTTTTAGAGACTCAGCACATTATACTGTAGAATATCTTTTCACGACTAAAAACTAAATAAAATAAAAAATCACCAGATTAGACAGAACTGACAGCACTGGGTAGCCATTTAGCTTGACAAGCCTGAATATTCATGAATTAAAATGAATAAATATTAATCACTGTGAATGAACATGAAAACAATTTAATAAATAACCGTCAGGGCATTAATATTTATGGATAGGAAAGTAGTTTGTAATAAATTAGTGACACTGGAATTATAAGATCTGAATAGAAGAAATAAATCAATGTGAAAGAATAAACATTTTTATTTTGTTAGTAGCAATTCTATTAAATTGTCTGCCTGGTCTAGGAGGAACTTCGCTTAAGCATAAAGTTTAATTAAAATGTAGGAAGCAATAAATATTTAAATACCCAAGGTCTCCAGAGTATATTAGCGATAAAAATACAACGTACGTTTACTGGGAACGATGCAATAGACTTATTTAGACATTGTATCATTGGGTATTTTTTTTATCCATAATAATATCCAAAATACAGGACAGATTTTGCAGTTATTAGTTAAACGCTGTAAATGTTGGTTTATGTATCAATCTGCCTACGCCAATTTTGCTCAGCCATGAAAATCCATGATTCTCTAAATCCATGTTTCCCTACTGACACATTATACCCATATTGCCACTAAGTTGTCCTCTGAACAGGATATTGGTAAATCAAGTAATGTATTCTTGTTAACAAACAGTAGACTAGAACACTGTTTATACTGTATATTTATGTATTATCTTTCGAAGTGTTGAAACAAAAGAAGGACAGAAGATAAAATGGTTTATAGGGATACTGATTCCAAACAAAAGAAACAGTATAATTTCTATGTATTTTTTATAAAATCCTTTCACTATGTTATCTCTGTTGCAAATGTTAAATATTGTGTATTTCAAGTATCCAGTTTTTAACAATTTAATACAATTTTAGCAAAATGTACAACAATTTTCACTTTTTTATAAATAATAGGCTAATTAGAAGATTAAGACAAAGTACTTACAAATTGTATACATTCAAAATGAGCTAATGTTAGTCTTGGAGTAAAATGATCTATGCTTGTGCTAGGTTCACACTGTCATTGGAAGTTCCGTTAAAAACCTCTAGTGCTATTTTTCCATTTTAAGAACGAACTCCATCGCGGAAACTCACCAGACCCATTACAGTCTATGGAGTCTGTTGAGCATCCTTTGTGTCTATCAAATAACAGATAGGGCACTGCCATTATTATCAGTTTTATGTTCCTATGACGAAAGAGAATACTGGAAGTTACAGCACAGATGTGAATCAGGACTCAAACCATATTGTTTTAATCGATTTATTAAATATTTTGTGACAGAATAGCAAGTAAAGTGCAAGGTTTTGTTGCTGACCAGAGATGAGCTGTTTATTTAGGTTCCCCTATCAGTGAAGTTTGTGTATAACTGTCAAAGCAATATATTTGCATCTTTTAAAGTAGTTCACTCAGTAAAGACATTAAAGGAAAACAAACATCAATGTCATCTATGTCTAAATTATAGAAGTTTGACTGGTAGGACCACCACTGAACCTTTAACCTCTTCCTGACATTGGACGTACCTGTTCGTCCTAACGGGAAGTGACTTACCGTGGGAAGTATATTACAGCTGACATGATTAACTCCTTAGCTGCCGCGATCGATCGTGGTGGCTAAGGGAAAAACAGTGCAATTGCGGGCACTGATGGCTTCCCTGACAGCATCCAAAGCCTAACAAAAGCTTCTGGACTGCCCGTAACGTGCCTTGTGGGCATGGTCAGAAATAGTAATTGACATTTGCCATGGATCGCAGTACACAGCAGTACTGCTATGTACTGCTCTTAATTGTATCAGCGATCAGAAGATCACTGATAAAAGTCATAATGGGGAAAATTTAAAAAAAATAAAAAACAAAAAAAATAAAAACACATTCATTGCCCTTTTCCTGATGACAAAACAGATAAAAAATAAATAAAGCATGCATTTGATATTGATGTGTGCATAACCTACCCTATAAATTTGTCATGTTATTTAACCCGCATGGTGAACACCTTAAAAACACACACACAAAAAAAAAAACAGTCACAGAATTGCGATTTTTTGTTCTTCCCCAGCACATGAAAAGGAATACAAAGTGATCAAATGTCACATAAATGTCAAAATGGTACCAATAAAAATATCAGTTCCTCACATAAAACAAGATCCTTTACACAGCTCTATATATGGAAAAAAAAGTTCTGGCTATCAGAAGATAGTGATGCATAAATATTGTTTTATGCAATAAAAACACTGTTTTTTCCAAAAACACTTCAACTTAAAAAATCTATAAATTGGGAATCGCTATAATCATGTCAACCCACAGAGTAAAACTAACTTGTCACGTATACTGCACGGTGAGCGCTGTTAAAAATCAAAATCATTACCGGGACTGCAGCATTTTCTTTACCCTGCCTTCCAAAAAATGGATTTAAAAGCGAACAAAGAACTTTGTCCCCCCAAAAATTATAGCAATAAAAATATCAAACCATCCCGTAAAAACAAGCTACTACACAACTATGCACACAGAATAAAAAAGTTTTGGCTCTCAGACTATGGTGATGAAAAACATGTTTATCCTTTTGAATAAAAGTTTTTTATTGTGTAAAAGCAGCAAAATATAAAAAAAATACACAAACTGGGTACCGCTGTAATTTTATTGACCTGCTGAGTAATGCTAGCCTGACATTTATACCGCATGGTGAGCGCTGTAAAAAATAAAAAAACACTACCAGGATTGCTGTATTTATTCAAAACACCTCACAAAAACCTTGATAAAAAGTGATCAAAGCGTCATATGAACCCCATAATGATACCAATAAAAAAGTCAACTCATCCCACAAAAAAACAAGCCCTTAATAAGCTCCATATACAGGTGAAAAAAGTTTCCAATATGTGGTCTTTCTAGAGGTGCTTATTACGTGTTAACACCTTAAGGTGTCTGCAAACCTGGAATAGCACCTAAAGAAAATGATAATGAAAATGAAACCACAAAGTTCAGTAGATGCTTCTCCTACTATTAGGCTTGTAATTGGCTCAAGAAGTGCACTAGGGTCATAACTCTAAAAATAGTAGAACTGGGGGAATCAGTGTTGAGTTGCATTTCCCTGGTCACATCTACCATGTTACAGTAAATGATGGATAACATTTGAAAATCTGCAAAAAAAGTTACATTTTGAAATTGTACCTCCATTTTGCTGCAACTTCTGTGAAACATCTAGTGGGGTAGTAAACTTCTTAAATGCTGTTTTGAATACATTAAGGGGTGTCATTTCTTAGATGGAATCATTAATGGGAGTATCTAACATACAGGCACTTCAAATCCACATCAGAACTGTACGGGTCTCTACAAAAAAAATGTTGGAAATTTTCTTAAAAATGTGAAAAATTACTACTAAACTTCTAAGCTCCCTAATGTGGTAAAAAATAAAAAAGACATTTAAAAAATGTCAACATAGTAAACATAGACATATAATTGATTTGTGTGGAATAACTGTCTTAAACTCAGAAATTTTTGAACTTTGGAAATGGCAATTTTATCAAAATTTTCACTATATTTTGATATTTTTCACAAATAAACAAGGATTGTATGGACCAAAATGTCCATACAATGACCATGTGTCACGAGAAAACAATCCGAATCGAATGGATAGGTAAGAGTATCAAAATGTTATTCTCACATAAAGTGACACATGTCAGATTACAAAAATGGGGCTCTGTAAGGGAGGTCAAAACTGGCTGTGGTGATAAGGGGTTAAAAAAACAAGATCAGTGGCACCAGCAGATTGCTAAGTTAATTGGGTCTCCTGCTGGTTCCACTTACTACTGCCATTTACTTCCATTGATCCACAGTGGCACAATGGTCATCCCATAATTCAATATTGGTGGCATTTCCCAGGGAAATGTTATTAATTCTTTGCTGGGGCAATTTCTTCAAGACAATGGATGCGAGTATAAGGATCTACTGCTTGTTTTTTCACAAGTTTCTCTAGTTACCAACCCCCTCTCTCTTTTCTCTAGTAGTGGTTGGGATGGTGATGTCACTGCCTGCTGTATCTTATTAGCAGCATAAGATCTTGCTTGTCTTTCTTACAGACAAACGTTAACACTTTGAAGTTCTGTAGCTATGTGCCCTGCTGTTAAAACCTCTCCATCACCAATATCCCTCTAACAGGCTCAGCTAGGAACAGCAGAGCTGCAATGTCAGTCACTGCTATAGAACCACTTACATCCTGAACAGGAAGTGGGAGCCTGAAATTGGCTGTGAAGAGTCAGATGGGAAATCCTTTAAATATTGGTATCATCTCCTAGGGAAAGGAAATTAATAATTTGCTGGGACAATCCCTTTAAAACAACAAATACTAATATAAGGATTTGTCTTTAAAATTTCAAAAAAAGACTTTAATTGGGCAATTACAATTCAGAATTAAGAAAACGTGAATTATCAAGATTGCTACGGCTGATAATGTTATGAAGCATATTTAAAACACATCTTAATTGTGAAATATTGCTGGCAGTCTGGGTAGGAAAATGTCAGAGGAAATGTTATAAATGCAAAGTTAAGCACCTAGGCTGCAGTTGCCTGGCTGCCTATACATTTAATTGAATACAAATGAGCAAATAATAAAAACTTAAGTACATTGCAGACTAGGCTTAATGTCAAGCAATGCTGTAGAACATACAAAATAAGGCTGCAAAAGAAGAGAGGTTAAACCTATTTTCTATTACTAGAGGTGCTTCTGCATATATGACTAGCATCAGCCAGTCTCATAGTAGTCAGGCAGGACCAGATGAGCATATAATCTACATAAGCGGCACAGTCAAAGTTTTTTCCAGTGAATTTCAATGCCTGATCTCTCCCTTTTCAAGTGGGATAAGTCACCACCAGAGTTGCCTGACACCGGCCTATTTCAGATTCCTCATTGAGAAAGCATAAATGCTCAGACAAACCAAGAGTGCATACTTATTGGGAGTTCACTAGAAATATTTATCCCACAGCTACTGAAGATATATAGCCACCTTCACATACTGCATTCAAGGGAATCTGTGACATTGAACATGCTATGTAATCTACTGTCAGCATGTTATCGCAAAGATGGAGCTGAGCAGATTGATCTATAGCTCTGTGGGGAGAGACTCAGTAGAACATGTATTTTTTTCATTCAAATTCCTGCATATTCTGAGTTTAAGGGTTTTGCTATGATCTAATGTTGACGTGGGATCCTCCAAAATGAGTATTTGATCACTTTTCTAAATATATGTGATTAAAAAGGTAGCTTATCACAGCTGCAGCCTTATATACTTTTCCTTTGTTTACTGCTGGTTTACATGCTCTTGACCTCCTCCTGGATGGCACTGCTTGCATTGTTTGCACTTCTAATCTGATGGCAGGGCATGGCAACCAGCTTTGAAAGGAGGAGGGAGAGCAGAGCAGTGCTACTGGGCATGTGCACTAGCTCTGCTTCTCTCAGTCATGCTCCTACCACTACTCACATTACAATGGCTTTTTGAGGTTCCTACACAGCCTTTCATGTGTTTCATGTGTAGGAGTGGCAGAGAATCGCTTTAATGTAATTATATAAGTAAACATGCAGTCAGCTCCCTGCTCCATCCATCTTATCTTTTTTGCTCCTGCCCTCCTCCCAGCAGTAGTCAGTAAAGGATGACTGCTCAGATCTTATCTTTTCTCCCGAGTAGATAAGATGAAGAAAACAAAACATATATAGCCTGTGCACAATACAGAGTTCTCCTCTGTGGTTTAGCCAAACACCATGTTTGCTTAGTTAGACCTCAAAGCTTCTCACACTACAGAGGCTGACTGCATAATGAGTAACAGCCTTGGGAGCCTGCATGGGAGGTGGTGTGATGACCTCACAGAGGAGGTACCTGTTTTTTTAAACACAGGAACACAATTCCCCTTTTTCAAGACTGAAGAGGACAGTGGCAGCCTGTTAGCTAAGGAAATCACTTCTTGGCAAAACCCCTTTAAGAAGTCCAGTAGGCAGGTTAGTCAGTGTTTGATAGCTATCTCTGTATACGTACACAATGCAAAACTTATGGAAGAAAGGCTGTCAATCACTGATTAGACCGCCTACTGGACTCCTTAAGCCAGAATATGAGGAGAGTTAAATGAATAAAATCTATCTTTAAATTAATCTTTCCCTTAAAAACTATGGTGGACATGTATAAAAACTGTCTAAGACTGCAACCAATCAGAGCTCCCCTTTAATTTTTTAAGAGCACTATTGAGAGAGGAGCTTTGATTGGTTTCTATGGGCAACAAAGAAAGTCTTCATACATGTGACCCTATATATCTATCAACACAGTTGATAAGTTCTCATCCTGGTGCATAACAATTCGATCCAACACCTTCAGCTATGTGTTTAGGGGCAATACAATTAACACATCAAATAGCTGTTGTTGTTGCAACTTTCGGTGTTGATAACTTTTGAATCACCAGAGATATTGCAAATATGATTACAGCAATTGATTTTTTAGCCAAATGGTCTTCTTTGATATGCCACATGACCTGTAAGGAACCCGTCAGGGGCGCACGAACAGACACAGACAGTGTGAGGCCCTGACACTGGTCCCAACCCCTGTCCCTGCCTTTTGGGGTGCCCAACTCCTTAATAGGTCGGCCCCAACCAGAAGACTGAGCACTATACTGAATAGGGTGAAAACACAAGACGCAAACAAAACAATACAAACACAATATGGGAACGTCAAGCAAGCCAAGTCGGTAACTATCGGGAACGCGGTACAAAGTCAGAAGGCAGAAGAATAAACGTGATCCAAGCAAAGTAAGGTAACCAGGGAGGCACAGAATAGAGTAGGTAAGCAACAGACAGAAAAGGACCAGTATAACCAGCAAAGAGAGGAGACAGAAGAGCCCTTACATACCTTCCAGGAGAACTAAGGACAAAGGAGAAGAACAGAAGACCAGATAGGAAGTGTTAGAGCTGTCAATCACCAGGATCAAGGAGCAGGTAACCCGTGGAGTGCTGGAAGATTCCTGGCCTAGGCGTCGGCCAGGAATCAATCAAGATAGCAGGGAAGAAAACCCAGTTCACACTAGTGAACACAAATGTAAACACTAAGTCAAAAACCACGGCTTACGTCGCAACGGCCGTGGCCGGCGACCAGAACTCAAAGCTGGGGTTCTTTCTGGCATGATCATGACAGTACCCCCCCTTTATGAGGGGCCACCGGACCCTCAACAGACCCTCTATGTTTAGCAGAATGGACCTGGTGAACTTTTTCCTTTTCCAGCTTGGGGGCATGTTTTGTAGATGAGACTCGGAGGCGGACATACTTTGGTCTGGTTCGGCGGTTTTTACTAGGTTTTTTGATTTTTAGTTGGGCGTTTTTTTAGAGTCTTACGACTCCTAGCCCAGACTGTGCACAGTCGATTAACGGCGGTTTCTATTTTAGTTTTATCACCTGCACTGGCAGAATACCTGAGGTGGAAATCATCCTCACAGAAAAAGGGGAACAGTTCAGAAGAAGCAGAATATGCTGAGTCGGCAGACAGAGACACTGGATTAGAAATCAAGGTTGCAACATGCTTTACCGGAGAAGGAATATTTACAGGTTCCTCAATATACTGATGCAAAGATTCTCGTTCCGGGGCAGACAAGTTGAGCTTTGCACCAGGAATGAGGTCTGTAGCGCCATCAAGGCAGGTGTGGGAGACCGATTATCAGCAACATCCCCATCACAGACATAATTGAATTCAGAATTACATTCTGACATATCATGAGCATTAATCACAGCACACACACCAAGGGACGGACCACCATAGAATGAGAAACACATGAGTCACCCCATTTGATCAACTCAGTGGTCCTCCAGTCGAAAACAGCATTATGGAGGCGGAGACAAGGTAACCCAAAAATTTAACCTCTGCAGCGAGTTTCTCCATGACAAAAAACGAAATCTTTTCTGTATGCGAACTCCCAACATTCAAAGTGACCTCTGCGGTACAAAATTTTATTCTTCCCTCGGTTAGGGGTTAGAATCTACACCTGAAACCCAAAAGGAGAACACAGAGGAACAAGTTCCAAACCAAAGGCTTTATCAACAACCATACTGATAAAACTGGCAGAAGCACCCGAATCAATCATGGCATTACAGGAAAGAGTCTTGGAAATAGAAACCAAGGTTACGGGTACAAAAAACTTGTTATTTACATTAGAGGTACCTGTACATCTGAGTTACCTTCCTGGAAATCGCTCCGACGTTTGATATTACTTGGGGTGATTTGGGTCTAATCGGACATTCTCTCAGGAAATGGTCAGGTTTCCCACAATAGAGGCACAAAGCGTTCTCCACCGGTGTCTCCTCCTGGTGGCAGAGCAGATGCGAAACCCAACACCATGGGTTTTCTTCTCCAAAAACTGAGGGGAAGATGGTGACGAAGGTGGAAGAGGAGAATTTTTAAAGAAGGTAGAAGGAGGTTGTATGGGAAAGTCTGCCCTGAGCTGAACAGTCGACCCCCTTTTTTTCCCTGCGTCTCTCCCTTAATCTTCTGTCAATAGACACAGCCAGAGTCATAAAGTCACTCAGCGTCTCGGGAGTTGGGTGACTGACCATAGCATCTTTTACCGCATCCGACAGCCCTTGTCTGAAAAGGGTCTTCAGAGGTTGGTCCGACCACTCAGTCAAAGTGCACCATTGGCGTAACTCGGAACAGTAATCTTCGGCTGATCGGTGACCCTGATGAATAGATAGCAAATGGGCCTCGGCCCATGCCACCGGTTGGGGTTATCATAAAACCTGACCTAAAGCTAAAAAAAATTGGTCCACTGATCTCCACTCAGGGGCTTCAGAAGGTATAGCTAATGCCCCAATCATGAGGTGGGCCCTGGAGGAGAGACACAACAACTGCCACTCTTCAGCCTCAGTGGGAAAATAATTGAAGCGAAAAAATAAACTACAAGATTCCCTGAAGGTTCGGAACCTGTCAGGATTCCCATCAAAGCGGTCAGGTAGAAGCATCTTAGATTTATAACAGACGTTAGGATTCACAAACATAGGGGCAGATAGGGACACAGACGGGGCAAAAAAGTCCAGGTCCCGGGTTAGTTGTGGTATCCCGACAGCTGCGAGACTTGATTAATAAGCCCCGTCTGCCCTGAAGCTGAGTTGCCAACTCGTCCAAGCGATCAGTGACCGACAGGCCGGTACTCATATTGAATCGCCAGGAGAGTTGACTTGGGTATGGGCTGGTTATAATGTAAGGAACCCGTCAGGGGCGCACGAACAGACACAGACAGTGTGAGGCCCTGACACTGGTCCCAACCCCTGTCCCTGCCTTTTGGGGTGCCCGACTCCTTAATAGGTCGGCCCCAACAGAAGACTGAGCACTATACTGAATAGGGTGAAAAAACAAGACGCAGACAAAACAATACAAACAAATATGGGAACGTCAAGCAAGCCAAGTCGGCAACTATCGGGAACGCGGTACAAAGTCAGAAGGCAGAAGAATAAACGTTATCAAAGTAAGGTAACCACAGAATAGAGTCGGTAAGCAACAGACAGAAAAGGACCAGTATAACCAGCAAAGAGAGGAGACAGAAGAGCCCTTAAATACCTTCCAGGAGAACTAAGGACAAAGACAATAGGAGGAAGAAACAGAAGACCAGATAGGAAGGTAGAGCTGTCAAAACCAGGGTCAAGGAGCCAGGTTAACCCGTGGAGTGCTGGAAGATTCCTGGCCTAGGCGTCGGCCAGGAATCAATCAAGATAGCAGGGAAGAAAACCAGTTCACACTAGTGAACACAAATGTAAACACTAAGTCAAAAACCACGGCTTACGTCGCAACGGCCGTGGCCGGCGACCAGAACTCAAAGCTGGGGTTCTTTCTGGCATGATCATGACATGACCACTTTCCCATTCGAAAAACTTGCCCTTGATCCATTATGGAAGCTTCCAAGATGGTGGCCAGGTTCTGGACATTGCCTAGAACATAGACCCCTTAGCCCATTACTGGGGTATTCATAAATGTAATTTTCCCTCTTGTTTATGAAATAAAAGGATGCCTTGGGACTTTTGACTCCCCCTTTATATTAGGAAACTATACGATTTTTTGTTCTAGAAATAAATAAAATGTAAAGAAATATAAACTGAGCAATCCCTTTAATTCATACATCTCAATGTAGAAAAGAAAAAGGGAGCTATTAAAACATCTAGAAAGGGCTGAAATGAAAATGACTTCTGTTAATATTATAAAGCAGATGGTTAAATTACTGACAGGGAGAAGTTCCCTTACTGCTGTCTCAGGAAGATGTGGGCATTTACTAAGTCTTAAATACCCTGCAGTGCAGCAAAATTGTTTAGAAAATCAATCTGCAGAATTAATTTTAACAGCCACAGGTTTAGGACAAAACAATACAATCTTTTCCAACCTCAAAAGACTTCCTAAGCTCTAAGCTTTGCTGTAAACATCCTGCAACTGATTCCCTTGTAGCTCCAGAGATTTTGGATATTTGTTGTTATAGATATAGCATTGTCCTTTAACATGTTTATATGAACTAGAACAGGATAGGAATGGAGTATTTGGAGTGCAGCATCGGATGCAGTATACTATTATGGTTTATATAATACACCTAGGTGCCTTTCTTGTGCTATGGTCTATTAGCCGCAGTAAACACTCAGCAAAATTAGCTCTACATTTTATTTAAATGAGCAGTGGACTAGTGGTTGAACTGATGATTAGGTGTACAGCCGGTCAACACCTCATACAATACAGGCCAAAAGAACTAACCTAAATTCATATAATACCAAAATAACCAAAATAACCAGCAGCACTTTACAACTGAGAGCCTAACGCCCCACTCACATCACATGCTGGGCATGTTTTGCAGGTGTCCATTGAGATAAATTGCAAAAAGTTATCCCAATGATGTATAATGCCATGGAGATATAGGAAATAGATGCGTAAGAATTATGGGCGACATGCCCAAAAAGTGGAGACAGCACGGCAGTTTTTAGACAGATTAAATCAGTGTAAAATCCTGAATGAACGAACCCTTCAAAAATCTGGCATCTGGCAAACCTTGCATAGTAGAATTGATGTGCCTAATCTAGGCACATAGTATAATTCAGGTGTGGAACATATCATTGCTTGCATATTTGATGCACCTACTTTGGGCACATTCAAATGTGTCGTGATTAGTTTTGGTGTACGACAGTTCACTTAGATAAAGAGAATAGAACAGTTTTTTGCTCTATATGTACCCAGCTAAATAAGGCTTCCTTAGCACTACTGTCAGAGGCTTTCTTCACAATACCTTTCAGAGACTCCATCTGTACATCCAACAGCCACAACAACTAGTGGCGACGGCATGGCAGTTTTTAGATGCATTAAATCAGTGTAGAGTGCGCCTAAATGTACGAACCTTTCAAAAATCTGGCATGTGTTCTACCTTGCACAGTAAAATTAATGCGCCTATACAGGCGCATTACAAAATCTAGGCGCATATCGTATCATTGCTAGCATATTTGATGCGCTGTGTTAGGCGCATTCAAGTGTGTCATGTCTGGCGTATAATATGCCTAGCTGGTATATTACAGTACATTTATATAGAGAATAGGGTGTCGAGATTTTTTTGTGCACAAAATACATTAAAAAAATGGCGCAGTCGTATTGGGACATGTCGCCCTATGTCTAAATATATAAAGCTTCAGTACAGATCGCTCCCTTAATCTATTTATGCCCTGGGCTGTATCCATAAAAAGGGGAATCCTCTACATCTAGAGGAGAAAGGTTTCTACACAATTACAGAAGGGAATTTTTTAGTGTAAGAGCAGAGAGACTGTGGAACTCTCTGCCAGATGAAGTAGTAGTGGTGAACTCATTGGATGAGTTCAGAAGGGGCCTGGATGCATTTCTGCAGCAAAAAAACCCTGCAAATTATAGTGACTAGATTTGTGGAGATGGGTTGTTGATTAAGAGATATATTCATATTTCCAGGTTTACAGCTGGAATCACAGATAAGTGAGCCGTACCATGTAATAAAACAAAAAAATTATATACAATATAATCAAAAACAATAACCCTATACACATCCTAACAAAATGAAGAAAAACACTACCTAAAAAAAGTAACTCACCCCGATAAGCGCAACCTTGATCACGTCTCTGTCCCTGAGACTCACCCTCTAAGCATTTTCTGGTGAAATAATTAAAATTTTACCTGTGATTTACAAATGGAAAATGTTCCCTAAAATCAGAACAATTGACTTCTACCTCTTGGGGTTTTTACCTTCCTCAGGATCAACATTGTAGGAGAACAGACTGAACAGCACATACATCTTTTTTCATCCTTACAAATTATATAACTAAAGGGCAAATGTAGTCTCTTTTATATTATGTTTGCTTTAGTTCATGTTTGTATATTCTTTTCTGTTTGGCACTGAAAGCATATATAAATGTGAAATAGAGCACAAACAATCTAAAAGAGACCAGCTGCTTTTTGGAAGCCACCATAAAAGCTAAATATCATTCAGGAGCCTTAGTTTTACCAGCAGAAAGCCACATGCCAACACCTTCTTAAAGCGGTGTTCACACTTGAGTCATGGCTTCTGTTTATAGTTTACAGTGGGATCCATTGGAGTTCCCTTAAAGGGGTTGTCTCCTGTCAGAGTTTAATAGATGCATCCTGTCACTTCCTGGTGAGACGGTCTGTAATTAGCATACAAGCATTCACTCAGTGTATTCAATTCTGTGCTTTCAATTGCTAATTAGATTAGCTGAACTCAGAAGCTCTCTGAAACTACTAGCAGGAGTTTTTATCTGATCTACAGACAATAGCCTGTAATTAGCACTGTTTACTTTAGATAAATCAAGCTTTTTACTGCCAGCCAGCACAGAGCTGCTGAGACCTGTGTGATGACTTCATCCCCTGCTATCACATAGAACAAACAGCAGGGGAAAAGCTGTAAGCAGGTCGGTCACTGAGGGAACTGAAACAGCCAGTGAGGTAAAAATATCACTTGTAGTTCCTTAACAAAAACAGATGAACAAAGCAATATATTTGGAAAATGTCTTCATTTAGTGTTCCCTACATTTTGAAAGCTAATCTTTTTAGCGAGACTTTCCTTTTAAAGCGTCTGTCATAGAGTGGGCAAATTTTGATTCTAACGAAGTGGAATTCGTTTAGAATTCAGGAAAACTTCGTTTCGGAACGAAGTCGAACTTTGGGGGTACTTCGGGTGAACGTGTGCTTTTGATGATAAATGGCTGCGAGCCATGCGCTCATGGGCAAAGCACTCTGGGAGGAAAAAGGGGCATAGCCTGCATGACATGTGCAGAGATGAAGCCAATCAGAGACCGGCGGATTCTGTGACGTCACCGCACTAATAAGACCGGAGCGCGCCGCTGGGAGCTCACACTCCTCTCACTGTACTGATAGGGAAGGTGCTGCTGCGGGTGATAGCGCTTTCTGAAGAACTGATTTTTACACAGCGATGTTTGGGGGGTGTCTCGCTTGTCTCAGAGACTGTTTCTTAATGTTTCTATTTCTGATTTTTTGGGGTTTGGATCTGAAATCCAGTGTGCGTCCACTGCAGCTGCATATACATTCATTATCCAAGTGGGATCCCAGCCAGTGCCTGTTGGATTCATTTAAAGAAACAGCGATTTTACCATACAAATCCCACTTCATTTTTGGCTGCTGAATTCTATTGCGCAATGTACATCCAGGGGTTAATTAAGCGTTGTTTTGCTGGTGTGCTGACAAAAATAAACCGTCTTTTTCAACGCCAAATATATATATTTTTTTTTGGTAGCCTAATTCAAAAGCAAAGGCTAATTACAACTGTATCTCTTGTTGTGTGGCGTAGAAAACACGCAATTGTAACACGCTACAAAGCTACTAGTTTGTGCGGCTCAATTCTTTGGCGCAATTTACATCCAGGGGTTAATTAAGCGTTGTTTGCTGGTGTGCTAACAAAAATAATCCGTCTTTTTAAAATCCAAATATATATATATTTTTTTGGTAGCCTAATTCACAAGCAAAGGCTATTACAGTATCTCTTGTTGTGTGGCGTAGAAAACACGCAATTGAAAACACGCAAACAAAGCTACTGGGTTTGTGCGGCTCAATTCTTTGGCGCAATTTACATCCGGGGGTTTAAATTAACGTGTTTTGCTGGTGTTATGAAAAAAATAAACCTTCTTTTTCAACCCAAAATATATATTTTTTTTTTTGGTAGCCTAATTCACAAGCAAAGGCTAATTCCCAACTGTATCATTGTTGTGTGGCGTAGAAAACACGCAATTGTAACACGCTACAAAAGCTACTAGTTTGTGGGGCTCAATTCTTTGGCGCAATTTACACCCAGGGTTAATTAAGCGTTTTTTGCTGGTGGGATGACAAAAATAAACCGTCTTTTTCAACGCCAAATATATATATTTTTTTTTGGTAGCCTAATTCAAAAGCAAAGGCTAATTACAACTGTATCTCTTGTTGTGTGGCGTAGAAAACACGCAATTGTAACACGCTACAAAGCTACTAGTTTTTGCGGCTCAATTCTTTGGCGCAATTTACATCGGGGGTTAATTAAAGCGTTGTTTGCTGGTGTGCTGACAAAAATAAACCGTCTTTTTCAACGCCAAATATATATATTTTTTTTTGGTAGCCAAATTCACAAGCAAAGGCTAATTACAACTTTATCTCTTGTTTTGTTTAGTAGAAAACTCTAAATTCTAACACGCTACTAGTTTGTGCGGCTCAATTCTTTGGCGCAATTTACATCCAGGGGTTAATTAAGCGTTGTTTTGCTGGTGTGCTGACAAAAAAAAACCGTCTTTTCAACGCCAAATATATATAATTTTTGGAAGCCTAATTCACAAGCAAAGGCTAATTACAACTGTATCTCTTGTTGGGGTGGCGTAGAAACACGCAATTGTAACACGCTACAAAGCTACTAGTTTGTGGGCTCAATTCTTTGGGGGAAAATTTAAACATCCAGGTTAATTAAGCGTTGTTTTGCGGGTGTGCTGACAAAAAAAAACCTTTCTTTTTCAACCACAAATATATATATATTTTTTTTGGTAGCCTAATTCACAAGCAAAGGCTAATTACAACTGTATCTCTTGTTGTTGGCGTAGAAACACGCAATGTAACACGCTAAAAGCTACTAGTTTGTGCGGCTCAATTCTTTGGGCGCAATTTACATCCAGGGGTTAATTAAGCGTTGTTTGCTGGTGTCTGACAAAAAATAAACCGTCTTTTTCAACACCGAAATATATAATTTTTCTTGTAGCATAATTCACAAGCGAAGGTTAATTAAGCCTGTTTGTGCTTTTACATTTAGTAAAACACACAGTGCTTGTAAACGACACATACAAGTAAATTTTTCCTGGCCATTTGTGGAGCGAAATTTATATCCAAGGGTTACCCAAGCTTGTTACTGGGTTCATTTGGAGTAAAAAAACAGGTGTATATTTATCATATACAGATTGCTTCATCAATCAGTGTCTGTACATTTTAGAAGAAACAGTATGTCAGAGAGAGAGGTGGCAGGCTCTGCAACTGCGAGTGGCAGTGGCACAAAACATTTCTGAAACCGGGCCCAGGTCCAGCACAGAAAGGGGACGTCGCAGCAGGGGTCACTCGGTGAGAGCCACAACTGCCGCTGTCATTTTAGCGGCCGTGTGTTGTTCAGCAACCCAAGGGTTCTTGATTGGTTGACTAGGTCATCCTCTTCCCCCCAGATGACATCTGACAACCCCAGCCAAGAGTCGGTGGGAACCTCAGACACAACACTTAGTTGGCATGGCCCGGGAGGGGGTCAGCGGCCCCACCTGTCCTTCCAGCCCGCCTCTGTCCCATCCAGTTCCCTCAGCCGGGGATCTACTATGTGGTCTGGGCTCAGCGCCACTATATAGCGAGGATGAACATTTGGGGAGGGCAGTCAGCAGCTACTTGGCAGCGAAGAAATGGGGCCAATATCCCCAGTTTTCTTGCAGTAGCGGCAAAGTATAGATGTGGAGAGTGGCAGGGGAAAGGTAAATGTGTGGAGGTCAGCTCGGCTAACCAGGACCGGTGATGAGGACAGTAGTGACGATGAAACACAAATAGATGATGATGTAGCCGGACCGCACTTGGGAGCCGGGTGAAGCAAGGGCTTCATCATCGTCAGGAAAGAGGGCGTCAGCTTGCGCTCAGGCAGCGGCGCAGCCAGCAAGTGGGTTGTGTTGGGCTGAGGGCAGCAGGGTAGCAGCAGTGTGAGGTCGGAGCCAAGCGGCCACGGGGTAGAAAACCCGCTTCGCAGGTCCAAGACAGTAGCGGCACAGGGGCTCAGCGAGGCAGCGGCGGCCCTAGTCACTCAGTGCGGAGCGTTGGCGGTAAAATCGGGTACTTTGGCGGTGTGGCAGTCTTTGCTAAGACACCCGGGGGAGCCGAATATGGGTATATGTAGAATCTGTGGGCAGAAAGTGAAGCGTGGCCAGGGAGCTAACGTGGCACAAAAGGCCCTGCGTCAACACATGCAGCGTCACCACCGGTGGCCTGGGAGAAAAAGTGGCTCAGATGTGGTGGTCCATCCTGCCGCTGCAGCAGCAGCAGCGGCCAGTGGCACGCATGCCATTTCAGCCAGTCAAGGCTCCACCACCTCTGCAGAAGGCAGCTTTTTTCTCTTTGGGCATCCCTCCCGGTCCCAGGGTGCTCCTGCTCCTCGCTACTCATGGCGCCAGCAGTCGTTCAGAGGCGATTGTAAAGAGACAACAGTATGGTCCAACCATCCTAAGGTGCAGCAGCTGACCGTGCTCTGTCCAAGTTGTTGGTACTGCAGTCCCTCCCTTTCCAAATGGTGGACTCTGCACCCCTTCAGAGAACTAATGGCTTGTGCCGAGCCGAGATGGAGAGTTCCAAGCCGTAATTTCTTTTCCAAAAATGCAGTACCAGCACTTCATAAATATGTAGAACAGAAAGTGGGTCAGTCCTTTAGCTTATCGGTGTGTTCCAAGGTACACGGCAGCGCGGACGTCTGAGCTGTAACTACGGTCAGGGCCAGTACATGTCCTTTACGGCCCACTGGGTGAATGTGCTTCCTGCCCAGGCACACCAACAACTTGGACAGGAGACGCCGCTTTCTCCTCCACGTTGTCAAACTGCTGCTCCTGCGCCAATGTCCGCCTCCTCCTCCTCCACCACCACCACCATCTCAGCCTCCACAAGTACTGCTATCAACCACATGTGTAGGGCCCCAGCGGTGTCACGCAGTTCTACACTTAGCTTGCCTCGGCGCACGAAGTCACACAGGGGCGGAACTGCTCCGCGTCATGCAGCACGAAATCGATGGGTGGCTTTCTCCGCGCCAACTGCACATCAGAACCTGGTGACGGACAATGGGAGGAACATGTGTCCGCGCTGCACCGAGGAGGGATGGTCCATGCGCCTGCATGGCGCACGTGTTCAATCTGGTTGTAAAAGGTTCCTGAAGTCTTCCCCGATCTTCAGAACATTTGAAAATGGCCAGGAAACTGTGCATGCACTTTATCCATTCGTACAAAGCCAGGAAACACCCTCCTCGAGTTGCAGCGGCAAACGGCCTCCCCAACACGCTCTGATATGCGATGTTTCCAAACCCCCTGGAATTCCCGCCTGCACATGTTGGACCGACTGTATGAACAGAGAAAGGCCATTAACGGGTTTTTTGATGATCCAGGCAGACAGAAGTACTCCCCTGTGTAACTTTGATGTCAGCCAGTGGAGCTCATGCGTGACACCTGCCGTTGTTTAGGGGCCCTTCGAGGGGGGCCACGTTATTTGTCAGTCGCCAGGGCTACGGGATGAATAACGTCATTCCACTGCTTCATGTCCTGGAACGATGCTGAAAAATCTGTCGGGGCAGGGGACTGGAGATGGGGCGACTACATCTCGTGGCCACATGAGTCCGGTGGGGACTGAAATGGAGGAGGAGGAGAAGGAGGAGGACATTGGAGCAGAAGCATTGTCTGGTGAAATGAGTGGATTTTCTACCCAGGTGACAAGAGAGGAGGAGCAGGAGCAGCTGGAGGAGGTGGATGGAGATGAGGAAGACGAGGCAGATGACCCCCAAGCACCGTGGCAGTATACAGTGGAAATGGAGGCAGGGAGCCCCTCGGGGTAACTTGTGCAGATGTCCCGCAGCATGCTTATTTTCCTGGCTAGTGACAGCCGAATAGTCAGCATCCGGCAGAGGGATGACTTCTGGCTCTCCACCCTATTGGACCCTCGCTACCGGTCCAAAATGGGAGCCTTTTCCCAGCTATTGAGAGGGAAGACAAACTCAAATACTATAGGGAAATCCTCCGTAATCAGTTGGCCGCTGCCTATGTGCGGCATCGTCCCTCCTCTGACAGGTCTGACCGGGGGGTTCCTCAGCGCTCAAGTACTACTGCCGCGGCTGCTGGGGGAAGGTGGGGGGGTAGGAGCCGTACCAGCTCCATCAGCAGTAACCTAAGTCTGGAGTCACTAATGAGCAGCTTCCTTCACCCGCCTAGTGAGGAGGGCATCACCAGCAGCAGCACAGGACCTGGAGGGATTCCCTGAACCAACAGGGTTTTGGCCTACTTGGACAGCTCTCTGCCAACCCATTTAGAAGATCCGATGTACTACTGGGCAAACCAAACTGGAATGTGTGGTCGCAACTTGCCGAGTTTGCAGTGGAGAAGCTGTCCTGCCCGGCCAGTTGTGTGGCATCAGAGCGGGTGTTCAGTGCGGCGGGGGCCATCGTTACCCCAAGGAGAACCCGATTGTCCACGGGAAATGTTGAACGACTGAAACCCTTTTTCAAGATGATCAGGCGTGGATCGGCCAGGATTTCCCCCACACCAATGCCTTTTGGGGTCAGTCTGGGTTCATAGTAGCTGCCTCTGCCACTTTTGTGATGCCGCCACCCGCGTGATGCCACTCTTCTGCTGATAGTTTCTCCATCTGCCTACCACCGTGTTTACCAGGTTCTGGTATTGCCAGCCTCCTCAACACTCTGTCATTGTGCCACACTATGTGCTTCATGCTGCTGCTGTGGCTGCCGTGACATCCACACTGTGTCATTGTGCCACTCTGCGGCCTGGTACTGTTTTGCCACCTCCAGAATGTCATTGTGCCACTCTCTGACCTCATGCTGTTGCTCCTGTCATCACCTCCACTCTCTGTCATTGTGCCACTGCCTGACCTCATGCTGCTGCCGCCGTGACCTCCGCTCTCAGTCATTGTGCCGCTCTGTGGCCTAATACTATTTTGCCACCTGCAGAATGTCATTGTGCCACTCTCTGACCTCATGCTGCTGCTGTGACTCCTGTCGTGCCCTCCACACTGTGTCATTGTGCCACTGCCTGACCTCATGAAGCTGCAGCCCTGACCACCACACTGTGTGATTGTGCCACTCTGTGGCCTAATACTGTCTTGCCGCCTCCATAATGTCATTGTGCCACTGTCTGACCTCATACTGCTGCCGCCGTGACCTCCACACTGTGTGATTGTGCCACTCTGTGGCCTAATACTGTCTTGCCGCCTCCATAATGTCATTGTGCCACTGTCTGACCTCATACTGCTGCTGCCGTGACCTCCACACGGTATCATTGTGCCACTCTGTGGCCTAATACTGTTTTGCCACCTCCAGAATGCCATTGTGCCACTGTCTGACCTCATACTGCTGCCGCCGTGACCTCCACACTGTGTGATTGTGCCACTCTGTGGCCTAATACTGTTTTGCCGCCTCCAGAATGTCATTGTGCCACTGCCTGACCTCATGCTGCTGCTGCCATGACCTCCACCCTGTGTGATTGTGCCACTCTGTGGCCTAATACTGTTTTGCCGCCTCCAGAATGTCATTGTGCCACTGCCTGACCTCATGCTGCTGTGGCTGCCGCCGTCACCTACCCCCACTCTATCACTAAGTTTCCACCTGAGCTCTCCCGCTTGTTTTTTTCCAGCTCTCGCTAGCATGACTTTATCAGGCTACATTCCCGCTTGAGTTTTTTGGTCAGTTTTGCCCTCTTAAGTGCCCAGGGAATTTTATAGGAAGCGATTCTAAGAGCGGGCGGCAGTCATGTGCGTGTCATACTAAAACACAACATTGGTATGAAGACCAAACCAGCGCCCTCTGCATATTTAAGCATGGCACAACGTTCTACAGCACCCTGCAGGCTCTGGGGAGCCTGGAAATAGCTGTTTTTTAAAAGTGATTCGTGCCGAAGTAATTCGGACCGAAACGAATTTTGTCGGAAAATTCGGCGAAGTGACCGAACCGAATTTTTGAGAAATTCGGCCATCTCTAGTCTGTCAATTTACAACAATATTCTCCTATAAACGGCTTCAATGCTGCATAGGTTAAAATATGTTTGTAAGCTATCCCAAAGGTTGCATGCAATAGAGTTATGAAACGTGATGTGAATAGGACACAAATAAAATGAAAAGCATTCTATTCAAATGAATAAAAAATAAGAGAGGGGCCTTTGTGGATAAGAAATTACGCTATACATTACCAATACATACATATATAAAGTGTCATTAACCAATCATCAATATAGTATCTGAGTAAAAAAAGATGAAATATTGCATATCTCTCTTTTAATGAGACAGTTCCTATTTTTGAATTAAATCATCATCTCTCTCTTAAAGGGAACCTGTCACAAAGTTTATGCCACCCTTGCTAAGTACAGCACAATTTAGTGACAGACATGCTGTTTCCAGCACTGTGTCCCTTATTATATGCAGTAGTTTTAGAGCATTTAACCCCTTAAGGACCCTGGACGTATGAGTACGTCCCGGGGTCCCTAAGGGGCTTTGCAGGGGGATCTCTCCTCTCACCGTCACTGGCAGGGTTAACACACTCTAACCAAACACTGCTCCCCAGCAGTCACAGGGTTAAACACTAATGCACTGCTCTCCAGCATTCATGGTTAAACACTATATTTCAGGCTATGGATTCTTAGAGCATGCAAGGACCAAACTTATTAAAGTTTTAAGGTTGAATAGAAAAAAAAATTACAGTGCTTACATAAAATACAAAAAGAAAGATACAATAAAGTGACATCCATACATGCAATATAGTTATAAAATAAAAGGGATAAATCACAGAAAACACCTAACACAAATGTAGATTATCTTCTGTCTTGGGGCAAGGAAGGAAGTGGGACACAGCTCAGGTGATAGCTGACCCCCAAGTTGTGAACGTAGTTTTCCCCTGGAAAAATATTTTATAACCTGAACGATCGGTTCAGGTTTCAGCTTATTAGGGAAATTTGTTTTCCTTGACTGGCTGATTAAGTGACAAGGGGGAAGGTACAAGAAAACCTAATTTTATGTGTACCTTGATTAACCCATTATAACGTATGTGTCGAGGGTGTATGTAATGATCTGGTCCTCCTTTGAAGTTAAGAAAGCTCTACGCTTTATGTCAAATGTTACACTTTTAGATATCTTGGTACCCACAATAAAACAAGTTAATGGTTTATGACTTGAGTTAATAAAGCTTGAATAAACTGGCTTGTAGACAGAGATTACATATAAGCAATCTGTGATTGGGTAGGGGGTGTATACATACACAATCCATAGTCACTGGGATATACTGTAAATAACATATTAATATAATACACCATATACTTAACACACATTTCTATGACACAGTAGATGAAACAAAGTTGTGACATAGGTCTCTTTTGAAACGGAGAACTAATATTGAAAGAAGTTTAATGGTCTGGGTCAGCAAGTTCTATAGAATAGATACAGTATGAGAGAAATCCTGCAAGCAGGAGTAAGAAGCCAACAGTATGAGTGGGTTGTAAGCTTATTAAAGGGTTTTCTTACCATGTTGTTTCACAGATCCACAGCCAGCTTTAGGTTCACACTTCCTGGATAGGCTGTCTACATCAGTGATTGGCATATCAGCTCTGCTGTTCCTAACTGACCATGTTAGTGACATGCCTAACAGAAGAGTGTAAACAGTAAGTCAGAAGGATACAGGGCTATAAAGGGTTAAAGTTTATCAGTAACTTAGATAAACAATCTCCTGTTTTACTGATAAGGCATAGCAGGAAGTGACATCACCATAGTCGGACAAGACAGCTGGAGAGGTGGTTGATAACCTAGGGAAGCTTGTGTACACAAGCAGGAAATAAGATCTGGTCTATCTCTGAAACCTAGTAGAATTGATACAGCAATGCATTTAGAAATAACCTTTATTTACCTTTGCCTATATGTTTAACTAATCATTGTAGTGAGAAAATCCCTGTAACAAGCACTGTCCACCTCCCACCACTTTATTTACTACCATCTAAGGGAACTGCATTACACATACTTGCTATAATACTGTCATTAGCCAAAATCTACCAACCTGAAATATAGAATGTAAATTTATATTTTACTGATAAGAAGCAATGACAAATATTGAAAATTTAAATTGTCTTTTTGCAAGGTCAGATGTTATAATGACAAGGATTTTTTTTTTAAATTACAACAAATAACCTTTATTTGATATAATATTCCTTTACAGAACTACAGTAATATACATGAGCAACTTATAGGACTTATGTAATTTATCTTTACAATTAGTTGTTCCTCTTTTGCCATTTCAATATACAGAAGGTCATCTCTATAATGAAATAAAGAAACTGACAGATGGCTGATGCAAACTGTCCAAAACTAACGTTCTCCAACCTAAATGCAGATGGCTATTTGGCAACCAAGTGGATCCAAACTGGAAAGACATAAGGATGCTATATATCAAAGTTATCAGTTACACAATAGCATATGTAGTATTGAAAATCACTATTTTACCTTCACAAGGGTGTAAGATAGTTTGGAAATTGTCCTGACAACGTTTCTTAACCTACAAAAACAAATGGTTTTCTTGAAGATCTTCCTTAAATTAACTACTGTTTCTAGTTTGCTCTCTCTTGAGAGATGCACATTAAACATAATTTGCATGACTGATGCTCATTTTGCTGTGAATGTACAAACAGTGACTGAAATGATAATGAATGTAGAAATGAAACCCAATGAACTCAAGAAGGAAAAGTGAGTTTCAGATTGCAGCTACTGTAATGTAGACATAAATTAAAGTACGGCAGTCTGTACTTTTTTATCACTTTGACAACAGACACATGAACATTTATTCCAATTGACAATTTTACATGAAATGTAAATTATAGCTGCATATTACAATGACACGGGGAACATAGTAATATAAATTTAATATCATATTTTCTCTATGTAACAGGTACTAGCAGGTACAGTGTTTGCCAATTGTCTGTAAATCTGTGATAAGCCTACAAAGACATCCATAGTGCCCAACAGAAAAAAATACAGTAGATATATCAAATTTAAGAACACTATTTTTTCTAACACATGTTTTGGAAAAGTTGGTAGGCTTTAGCAAAACTCATTTATCAACATTTTCTACCACTTTTCTGTTCGTAACCTACGGTAGGTTTATTCACAGGATGTTTTCATTAACTCAGCATTTGAAAAGGCAAATCATTGTGATTATTACGTAGTCTAGTACACGGCTTGTCTATTTTATGGATAATTTTATGTGATCAATGTGACAATATGAGAAATTGTAGGTTGATTTCGCCTACTTTTTTAATAGTCATTGGAATATCTACAAGGTACTAACACTGTGAAGGTGAAACAATGAGCAAGTGATTAATAAACCAGGAGTGTCACTGGCAACAAACTATTAAATTTACAAACTGGGTGTAGGTTGTGTTCACATTTTCTTCTGGTGCTACGTTTGTAGCCTCTACCAAAAACTCTGTCAGATTTGATAGAAAAATAGTTCTGCAAAATGGCAGCTACCATAATTACCAAGACCTGTGTTATTTTGACTTAAGACAATTTGGCATTGGAGCATTCATTTTTTAGATTTGGTAATTGCTGATTAAATCAAGTTCTGAAAAAGAACAGGTTTAAGTACAAAAAAAAGTATGAAACACTGTGTGAAAGCAGATTCATTAACTCTGGTATTATCCTGTTAACCATTCTAAACCAGTTAACCCAAAACTTCCTTCCCCAACTACCTTTCTTTTCTTTTGTCCTTGCTAATTATTCTAAACACTAAACATATTAGATTCTAATAGAGAATTAAAAAAAAAACTGTATGAATTCATATAGAGCCTACATTTTAAAAACTGCATACTGAAGATTGCTACAAACATTATTACTGATACAAAGCTTCTTGATAGAAATAGCTTATCTCAAAAGTCTTGAAATATAAATGTGTTCTTAGGTCACAAAGTTAGAAATAAAAAAAAATATTTTTGAAAATAATTCAATAAAGCTATTTGACATGAAATGAAGTTGCTTGACATACTATATATAATTTTAAGTATATTATAGAGCAGATAATGAGACACTCTGCAGTAAATCCTGGGCCCCGTATATTGTCACAATATCATCATCTGTCATCTTTATGGCCCTTCTGCAGCACTAGCTGTAGACAAATGCAGACAAGTAAAATATACTTCTCTTCTAGTCACAATCCACTAATGTCCAACCATGCTATGTTCACTGGGAGATGGAATTATTGGAAATCTATTACTGGAAGGATAATTAGAAATGCTTTAGTCCTAAGGCTTTATTACGGATATAGTCAGTGTTTTGTTTTAATTGTTCTATGATTTCTTTAGAGAACATACACAGAAATATTTTTTAAGAGAAAGCTTAGAAGAATGAAGATTAAACTACTATTATAATATAGTCAGACCACCTTAAATACTAGTAGAAGTCATTTGGGTCCGTAGGGTACTTGTAGCGTCTGCCATGTAGCAGATCTGAAACTGTTCAGTGTTTTCCATTTACAACATATGTGAACAGGGACTAATAAATGGCACAGGCACTTTTAAAGACTGTTAGAAGACGTTATTAGTATTTACAGGATGATGGAGATCAAGTGTAATCATTTGGTGTCAACTGGACTTGCTGCAGAAGTATCCCACAAAAGTAAATAATACCTCTCACATTTATATAAATATTGAGATACAACACTTTGATACAATGTAAAATAGTCAGTGTACAGCTTGTATAACAGTGTAAATTTGGTGTGCCCTCAAAATTACTCAACACACATCCAAATTGTGCACAAAGTGTCAATATTGTAACAACCAGAAGTAGTGAATCCACTGGACCACTGCAAGCAATGGTACAGGCCACACCAGGGAGCAGAGTCTAAGTGGGTCCCGGTATTCACCAGAGCCCGCCGCAAGGCGGGATGGATTTGCTACCCCTGATGTGACTTGCTTGCCGAGGCAGCAGAAGTGCAAAGAGGTACCGAATCAAATGACAAACTTGTAGTCGGAGACAGGCAGGAAGGTCAGGACAGGCGGCGAAGATTCGTGGTCAAAGGATGTAGGTAAGTGGAACTGGTAAACGGAAATGGAAAACTGGACTACTGGAAGGCGTCCTCGCATAGGTAATGGCACTATTGATTCGGCAGAGACATATTGAAGGTGGAGCCATTATATAGGGTCAGCGGCCGGCAATCAACCAATTACCAGCGTGCTGGCCATTTAAATCTAAGAGAGGTGGTGCACGCGCCCTAAGGAGCAGGGATGCGTGCACCGACCGGCAGGCAGACTCGTGGAAGCAGGAGTGCGGCTGAGTAAGTAGATGCGCCCAGGAGAGCGAGTGCGCCCATGGCCCGATATGCGGACCGCAGCGCCACTCGCTCCCAGCACCAGGGAACTCACAGAGCCACGAATACGCCTGTGGCCCAACCCGCGGGCTGCGGCACCATTTGTGATAAATATTTTAATCATAATGCTCTTGGGCATGGAGTTCACTAGAGCTTCTCAAGTTGCAGCCACTGGAATCCTCTTCCACTCCTTCATGACGTCATCACAGGTGGATATTAGAGAGTTTGCATTTTGTTTGAGGATGCCTCACAGATGCTGAATAGGGTTTAGGTCTGGAGACATGTTTGGCCAGTCCAGCACCTTTACCCTCATTTTTTTTAGCAAGGCAGTGATCATCTTGGAGGTGTTGGGGTCGTTATCATGTTAGAATACTGCCCTGCGGCTCAGTTTCCTAAAGAAGGGGATCATGCATGGCAACACACACTTGTCTTTATACTCCTTACCTGGTTGTTGCTACAAATGCTTGACAACATCTGAACCAAATAAGTTTATCTTGGTCTCATCAAATGCCAGGAAATGGTTCCAGTAATCCATGCCACTAATCTGCTTGTCTTCAGAAAACTGTTTGCAGGCTTTCTTGTGCATCATCTTCATAAGAAGCTTCCTTCTGAGAAGACAGCCATAAGAAGACCAATTTGCTGCAGTGTACAGCGTATGGTCTGAGCATAGACAGATTTTCTCCTCCCCCTCCCCTCTGCTGTAACCTCTGGCAGAGAGAGTGTGAGAGCGAGCGACAACTCCAAAATCAACACAAATGCTTCCCATTCGCATCTTAGACCTTGTAACACTAACAAGTTACATGACACTATGGAGGGAAATTGGGCACAATTTGTCCATTTTCACCTAGGGGTGTATTCACTTTTGTTGCCAGCAGTTAAGACATTGATGGCTGTGTGTTGAGTTATTTTGAGGGCACACCAAATTTACACTGTTATACAAGCAGTGCACTGACTTCTTTACATTGTATGAAAGTGTCTTATCTCCAGTGTCCCATGAAAAGATGTAATACAATATTTACAAAAATCTGGATGTACTCACTTTTATGTATATATATATATATACATATATCAAAATAGAAAAAAATCCACTGCACTCCAAACAGAAGTCAAATGAATGGTAGGTTTATTCCTCCATGCTCATTGAGCGAAGTTTCAGCTCCCTCCTGGAGCCCTTGTTTTGAGATGCACTAGTATATGTATATATTCTAGTATGTATATATACATACTTGCCAAATGCCAGAATAATGAGAGAGAGAATGTTTTAAGACATTTTATTACTTCCTGCAAAGTCAAAAGTTTACACTAGGATTACTATGTCTTTAAACAATTTGCGACAGCCCATATGATGATGTTATGGCTTTGGAAGCTTCCAGTAGGTTTATTGGCAACATCTGAGTTAAATAGAGACACAGCTGTGGATGTATCTGTTAATGCATGCCAGATTCTGTGTGTAACATCATGGAAAAGTCTAAAGAAATGAGCCAAGATATCAGGAAGAGAATTGTGGACTTGCACAAGTCTGGATCATCCTTGGGTGCAATTTTCAGATACTTGAAGCCAGATTAATGTTTGAAAATGCACATAGGAACAAAGACCTACATTTGATGAAAAAAGAATTGAACTGCTTGGCCATAATGACGTCTTGGCCATCGTTACGTTTGGAGGGAAAAGAGAGAAGCTTGGAAGCTTAAGAACACCATCCCAACTGTGAAGCACGGGGTTGGTAGCATCATGCAGCGGGGTTGTTTTGCTGCAGGAGGGACTGGTGCACTTCACAAAATAGATGGCATCATGAGGAAAGAAGATTATGTGGCAATACTGAAGCAACATCTTAAGAGATCAACCAGGAAGTTAAAGCTTGGGTGGAAATGGGTCTTCCAAATGGACAATAACCCGAATCATACTGCCAAACTGGTTACAAAGTGGCTTAAGGATAACCAAGTAGATGTTTTGGAGTGGCCATCACAAAGCCCTGATCTCAATCCTATTGGAAATTTATGGGTAAAGCTGAAAAGGCAGGTACAAGCAAGGCGACCTATAAACATGGCTCAGTTACACCAGTTCTGTCAGGAGGAATGGGCCAAAATTCCTACCAACTATTGTGAGAAGCTTGTGGAAAGATATCCAAAATGTTTGACCCAAGTCATACAGTTTAAGGGCAATGCTACCAAATACTAGTGAAACGTATGTAAACTTTTGACTTCGCAGAAAGTAATAAAAATGCCTTAAAAATTATCTCTCTATCATTCTGGCATTTGGCAAATGTAAATAATTTTGGTAATCTAATTGACCTAAAACGGGTAAGTTTTATTCTGATTTCATTTCAGATAGTGAGAAAAACATGCATATGTGTCTTTTTACATAGTGTATATAAACTTCTGGTTTCAACTGTATCTATATTCTAGTATATAGTGGTATCTTGGTATAAGTCATTAATCCGTTCCAGATCCTTGGACTTATACCAAACAAACTTTTCTCATAGAAAATAAAGGGGCAATAATTAATCTGTCCATATAATAATAGGATTATCCACAATACTACTCATGTTCTCCAAAGGCAGTCTGAATGAAGCTGTTATAGTGGGGAGTATGAGCTGTTGCCAGATACAAGGTGACTGTGTTTTAGCAGAGCTACTTCAACATAACTGCAGAGGGTTGACAATGGCAGGTCTGCTGGAACAGAGGTCCCCAACTCCAGTCCTCAAGGCCCAGCAACAGGTCATGTTTTCTGGCTTTCCTTAGCATTGCACAGGTGATTTAATTATTGTCAGTGCAGTCTGTGGGATATCCTGAAAACATGACACGTTGGTGGGGCCTAAGGGCCGGAGTTGGGGAACACTGTGCTGGAAGGTAAGTGAGAGAGGTATACCAGAGTCCTGAACCACCTCATACACACTGTTGAATACTCAGAACGAGCAGGCTACCCTGCAGGAGATAAGAGGATTAGGTGTAAAGATGCAGAAAGAATGCAGGAAACCGCTACAATATCCACCGCTGATGAGTTTAAAAAATCTTGATGCTTTATTAATTCTTCATTAAAAAATACAAGTATAGACAAGCCAATGAAACACCCATGCATGGAGGAGCGTATACTAATGACGGCTTATGGGAAAAACAGCTGACGCGTTTCGAAAGAAACCTTTCTTAGTCGTATGTCTGTGTGCGGCCAAAGCAACGTTCACCTCCGGAAGTAACAGGCTGCTAAATCCTTTGTCCTCAGTTGAGACAACCGGTTGAAAATCGTGCCGAACTCCTCTGTTACACGTCTGCTGCCATGCAGGTGCAGCCCACCTCGAGTCTTATACCAAACAGATGTTGTATATCAAACAAAATATCTATTTCTATCTATCTATCTATCTATCTATCTATCTATCTATCTATCTATCATAGATATCTATCTATACATATTTATAAATAGATATCTTTTATTTTTTCTTCTTTTTATTGTAAATTATACCATAAACTTGCTACTTTAGATCTGTCAATAGCTTTTAGAATGTGTATTCAATGCTGTTTATCTTTTTGCAAACATTGTGACTTTTTTAATTGGACATGATTTAGATTGATTAAGGTTGTAAAGCTATAAAAATGGCTATATAAAATCCTGCCAAGTTAGTGAACTAATATAAGATCATTCCTTTTCTGCTCCATGGCTTTGGTGTATAATTAGTACATATACATTCTACTCTAGGGGAATCATTAATGCTGTTCTGATGTGTATAAAAATCAAGGCATCACTAAAAAGGAAAAGACTGACAATGGTATGAATTGTATGGTTATATTTTATGTAAATTCATAGTCTGGGATACGCAAGTTCATGCAAAGGCCAAGCAACTGAGAAACTACCTTCCATAAAACATTTCTAATTCAGAATGTTACAATGTAATAGTGCCTTACCTTGCAGAGGCAGCTAGGGGAGGGCAACCTGTAATTGGGCGAAAGATTAAGGGCGACATGTATGAATCCTGGCGCTGACAGGACAGTTCTGAATAGCTTTAAGGCAGTGTAGAATGAGCCCGAATGTATGAACCTGTTCTTCTGCAAGTCATACATACAGGCGCATTGTAATTCCAATATGACAAGTCTGGCTCAAGCAGACCACCTTTAACCTGGTCTGGCTGTTCTAACTGTTCTGCACCTAGGTTTGGCATCAAAGAATCATAAATGTGTCTACTTCTACAAATGTGGTGCGACGCCCCCAGAACGCCCCTAATCTTATCTATTTAAAAAGTGTCTTTGGCGCATTACAAAGGCACTTATTGCGCCAAAGTTTGGAGTGCACCTGTTCATACATTCTTTTTGGCTCAAAGTACACCAGAAAACTGGTGCAGCCCTGTTTATGCATGTCGCCCTAAATGTTCATCTTTTATCATGTCATTTTCAGGTCCAAGATTCAGTGCACATTAATCTGTTAATGTATCTCAGTAGTGGTTGGTATTTATTTTTTGTAGAACTCCAAGTCACCTGCATAGACATAGTCATCAGAAAAATAAAGTACATCCTTTTTGCAGGGCATAATAAAAAACATCTGGTCCTTATAAGATGTTAAAAGTACGTAAAAACAACCGCAGTTTAACATCGACAAATTACATTGTTTAATTATTTATGTAACAGAAACTTGGCCAAACTACAAGATCAGTGTCACGTTAGAGGAGGTGCAGTGGGCCCTGACTGCCACCCAGCCCACTGTCCCTGCCTACTTGGCGTGCTGCCCTAGGCGGCAAACCCCAACTGGATGACAGCCTTTACGCTGCTAAGTGCAGGGCCGTCAGGGAAACTCAAGGTCCAACAGTCCGGGTCGGTCACAGTACGGGAACATATATGCCAAGAAACATAAGCCAAAAGGATGGTCATAAACAAGCCGGGGTCCAAACACGGTCAGGAGCTCAGTACAAAGTTAGAGGCAAAGGCGAGGTCAGGAAGCGAGCCGAGGTCAGAAATCAGGAGAGCAAAAACAAATAGGATACGCAGGAAATAGCAAGGGGAAAACCTTTCTCAGGCAAGGACTAACAGAAATGAGGGAGTTTAAATGAGGTTCCTGGAGCCCGCCCCAGCAGACGATTGGTGCGGCCTCCGGGCCCTCCTATTGGCCAGTGCGACACACCCTCTGACTTGATTAGGAGCCGAGCTGTCACTCCTAAGTTCATCAGCCCGGCCTCTCCCTGGGTGTGTCGACTGACCAGAAGGATTAACCCCTACTGTGCCTTGCTGCTTCACAGTGGAAACGTGCACCGTGACAGTACCCCCCCTTTTAGGAGGGGCCACTGGACCCTTCCCTGGTTTGGGTTTGTCCGGGTGAGAGTCGTGGAATTCCCTGATCAGAGATTCAGCGTGGATGAACCTGGCCGGAACCCACGACCTCTCCTCCGGACCATAACCCTTCCAGTGGACAAGGTACTGTAAGGACCTCTGCACTCTACGGGAGTCTAAGATACGGGCAACTTCGTATTCCAACTGACCCTCTACACTAACAGGAGGAGGGGGTATAGAAGGTGAAGTCGGAGACGGAATGTACCTCTTTAACAGTGACTGGTGAAAAATGTTATAAACCTGGAGGGAGGGAGGTAACTTAAAACGGTATGCCACCGGATTCACCACTTCCTGCACCACATAAGGACCCACAAATCGTGGAGCTAATTTACCGCAAGGCACTTTTAGGCGAAGATTTCGGGTGGACAACCAAACCTTATCCCCCACAGCAAAACAACTAGAGCAAAGACGTCTCTTGTCACTCTTTCTTTTTTGGATGCTCTCTGCTCTGAACTTGGACCCAGACTGTGCACAGATCTTTAACGATAGCATCCACTCCATTGTGATTGGACGTAGCGCTGGATAAAGATACATGTCTCGGGTGAAAACCATAGTTGCAAAAAAACAGAGAGACCTCAGATGAACTGTTATCCTGATTATTAATCGCGAATTCCACTAACGGTAAGTATTTAACCCAATCCGCCTGCTGTTCAGAGACAAAACAACAACGTTTTTGTGTAACTGTTTGGTTCACGCTCTCCGTCTGCCCATTAGTCTCAGGGTGGAAAGCCGAGGAGAAGGATAGGGTGATACCCAGAGCCTTACAGAGAGATCTCCAGAAACGGGATACAAATTGGACCCCTCTGTCCGAAACAATATTCTCGGGTAACCCATGTAGTTTGACAATGTGTTTGATGAAAAGCTCGGCAAGCTTCTTGGATGACGGCAAACCTCTTAATGGAATCAAATGACACATCTTAATAAAACGATCTACCACCACCTAAATGACCGTCTTACCCTCAGAGGTAGGAAGATCGGTCATAAAGTCCATGGAGATGTGGGTCCATGGAGTTGTGTACAGACCCCCCGGCTCACCCCGCCAATTTCTGGAAAATTTCGCTGCCTGGCTCCCCTATTTCCTCTCTTCTGAAATGCCCACTCTCATCATGGGTGATTTCAACATCCCCATTGATGACCCCATGTCTCCTTCTGCCTCTCAGTTTCTTTCACTGACCTCTTCTCTTGGCCTCTTGCAGTTTACTGACTCTCCCACCCACAAGGATGGGAACTCTCTTGATCTGGTCTTCTGTCGTCTCTCATCAATTTCTAACCTCACCAATTCTGCTGTTGCTCTCTCTGATCATAACCTTATCTCTTTTACTATCAATTCTCAGCCTTCTCTGGACACACCTGCCCTTCACCCATTCAGAAAATCCGTTTCCATTAACACCCAGAACTCATAGACACCATACAGTCCTCACTTGCCCCCAATCTCCTCCCTCTCCTGTCCTGACCTGGCTGTCAAACATTACAACAAAAACTCTCACAACCACCCTGGACATATTGGCACCACTCACATACCGTAACCACCAGAGTCAGACGCTGGCAGCCTTTGGCACACACCTCAGACTCGGTTTCCTGAAACGAATGCTCCAGGTGTGCTGAGCGCCCTGTGGAGAAAGTCGAAGCTACCTGCAGACTGTTTTCCACTACAAATTCATGCTCAGGACTTATAAACACTCCCCTTTCACAGCCCCAAACAAAAATTTTCACCTCCCTCATCTCAACCTTACACAACAACCCAAAACGGCTGTTTGACACCATCCACTCCCTTCTCAGGCCTAAAGCTCAGGCACCGGTCTCTGACCTCTGTGCTGAGGACCTGGCCACTCACTTCAAAGACAAAATTGACAGTATCCGGATAACATCTCATCACAAACCCCAAGCAGAAACCATCCTGTCCCTCCCCGCACATCCTCTAGTTTGTCTCAGCTCTTGACCCAACGACAGAAGAAAGAAGTATCCAGGCTTCTCCTGTCTGCTTGCCCCACCACCTGCTCTAGCGACCCCATTCCCTCCCACCTTCTCCAGTCTATTTCTCCAGCTATCCTCTCTCACCTTACTGCAATCTGTAACCTCTCTCTCTCCACTGGGATCTTCCCATACTCCTTTAAACAGGCTACTATAACTCCCCTACTAAAAAAAAACCCTCCCTGGACCCTTCCTGTGCTGATAACTACCGACCAGTCCTCTAACCTTCCCTTTATCTCTAAGCTCCTGGAAACGCCTGGGTCTACTCTCGCTCATCCGCTATCTCTCTTGCTAACTCTCTTTGGATCCTCTACAATCAGGTTTCCGCTCTTTACACTCCACAGAAACTGCCTAGTTAAAGTCTCTAACGATCTCCACACGCTAAATCTCAGGGCAAAATACTCATTGTTGGTTCTTCGGATCTCTCTGCAGCATTTGACATGTTGATCACCATCTTCTCCTCACATGCTCAGCACCATTGGCATCCAGGACACTGCTCTCGCTTGGTTCTCTTCCCACCTCTCTGACCGCTTCTTCAGTGTCTCATTTGCAGGTTCTACTTCCTCTCCCTCCCTCTTGCCGTAGGGGTTCCCTCAGGGGTCAGTTTTTTGGTCCACTCGTCTTCTCAATCTATTCAGACCCCATTGGCCAAACCATCATAGATTTGGCTTCCAGACCACCTCTACGCTGATGACACTCAATTATACACCCTTTTTCCCGAGACCTCACTCCTGCCCTGCTACAAAATACCAGTGACTGTCTGTCCGCTGTCTCTGACATCATGTCCCTCTCTATCTCCAACTAAACCTCACCCAAAACCGAAATTTTGTTTTTTCCCCATCTACTAACCAAACCCCATCTGCTTTTTCTCTCTCATTGGGTGGCATCACCATAACACCTAGGCAGCAGGCCCGATGTCTTGGGGTTATTCTAGACTCTGATCTGACCTTCACCCCATATATCCAATCCCTTGCCCG
This sequence comes from Phyllomedusa bahiana, assembly GCA_025379985.1. Lineage (NCBI taxonomy): Eukaryota > Metazoa > Chordata > Amphibia > Anura > Hylidae > Phyllomedusa > Phyllomedusa bahiana. The sequence continues at coordinate 73,569 of JAODAL010012339.1, forward strand.
CAAACCTTCACTTGCACCCCAAGAACATCTCCAGAATCCGTCCTTTTCTCACGTGGAAACAACTCAAACTCTCATTGTTGCCTCTTATTCATTCTCGTCTTGACTACTGTAACTCCTTGCTTATCGGTCTCCCTCTCTGTAAACTCTCCCTCTCCAATCTATCCTGAATGCAAACAGCCAAGCTTGTCTTTCTCTCCAGCCGCTATACCTGATGCCTCTACCTGTGTCAGTCACTGCACTGGTTGCCCATCCAGTACAGAATACAGCATAAACTAATCACTCCACTCATAAAGCTCTCCCCAGTGCTGCACCCCCCTACATCTCCTCCTCACCCTGTCTACCACCCTGCCTGCTCTCTCCGCTCAGCTACGGACATCAAACTACAGACTACAATCTCCCAACCTCCCATGCCCGTCTTCAAAATTTTTTCACGTGCCGTCCCCATTCTCTGGACATCCTACCACGTACCATCAGGCACAAACCCAGCCTTTCGCAGTTTTTTAAGAGTTTCCTTGAAAACACATCTTCTCAGCAGGGCCTACCAAAACCACTAATTTTTAACCCACCTTCTATCACACACATTTGTCCCCTCCCCACACTAGGGGACTAAAAGGCACTTATCTGTATATAAAATGTACAGTCATGGTGGGAGGTTCACCAAATTTTTATGTAAACCTGCCATATTTATAAAGCATGGCTGGGCCATTGTAAATTTAGCACTTCTCCCCCTTTGTTTCCCCCAGGCACCCTCTTAGATTGTAAGCTCTTGCGAGCAGGGCCCTCAAAAAACCTTGTGTCTCACCTGGGAAGTAGCTTTCACTGTGTAATCCCGTCTTTTGTCTGTAATTATACCCTCTACATTGTAAAGTGCTGCGAAATATGTTGGCGCTATATAAATAAAGATTATTATTATTATTATTATGGGTGCTCGGGTATGGGGAGAGGACAAAGTTCTCCAGAAGGACGAGTTCTGGGAACCTTTGCCCGAGCACAAATGTCACACGCTGCCACGTATGCCTCCACATCATGATACAATGAAGGCCACCAGTAATTGCGAGAGATGACCTCTTGTGGGCCCGACACTCCGGGGTGTCCGGATAATACAGAATCATGCAATTCCTTTAAACAACCGTACCGAAACTGAGTGGGGACAAAGATTCTAGAAGCTGGACAATTAGCAAGGGCTCATGTCCTGGTGGTGTCTTGATCTCAGTGGCTAAATCGGGGGACATGGCTGAGACAATTGTCTCCTTGGGTAATATAGGTACTGGATCCTCCCGAGGTGAGTGACTGGCACAGAAGCTTCTAGATAACACGTCAGCTTTAACATTTTAAGATCCTGGTCTGTAAGTGATGACAAAATTAAAGAGAGTAAAGAACAATGCCCAACGAGCCTGACGTGGGTTTAGCCTTTTAGCGTTCTCTAGAAAGGTAAGATTTTTATGATCTTTATTTATGATTTTTATGAAAATTTCGGATACATTTTCGATAATAGTTAGCAAAGCCTAGGAACCGCTGCAAGGCTTTCAGGGAGGAAGGACGAACCCAATCAAGAATTGCCTGAACCTTCCCGGGATCCATGCGAAATGACTTAGGAGTTAGAAACATATCCCAGGAAAGGTACCTCCTGAACCCCGAAAACACACTTCTCAAGTTTGACAAATAAACTGTTAACCTTCAAGATTTGCAAAACCTGCCGCACATGTTTAACATGTGACGGCCAATCCTGTGAATAAATTAAAATGTTATCAAGATATACAACCATAAAATAACCAATGAGTTCTCTGAAAACATCATTTACCAGGCTCTGAAAGACTGCGGGAGCATTACACAACCCAAAAGGCATAACAAGATATTCAAAATGGCCCTCTGGGGTATTAAAAGCGGTCTTCGACTCATCCCCCTTCTTGATACGAATAAGGTTATAAGCCCCTCTTAGGTCCAGCTTGGAAAACCATTTAGCCCCTTGGATTTGATTAAACAGGTCAGGAATCAATGGTAAGGGGTATTGATTCTTTACCGTTATTTTATTGAGCTCACGATAATCAATGCATGGGCGGAGACTTCCATCTTTTTTCTTAACAAAGAAGAAACCTGCACCCATGGGAGACACTGAAGGATGGATGTGACCCTTCTGTAAACTCTCTGTAATGTATTGCTTCATGGCGATTCTCTCTGGACCTGACAAGTTATATATCCTGCCTTTAGGATACAGGGCTGTTGAGTCGGCAAGCCGCAGCCCCGACTCCGACTCCTCAATTTCCCAAACCTCCGACTCCCGACTCCTGACTCCGACTCCGACTCCTGACTCCCTCATACATGGCGCATGTTTAAGTGATAACTTTACTGTAGTAAAATGGTAACATCAGACTGTTTATCACCTTATGATACAATAATCAAGCTATTTAGGTAGAACAGACACTGACAAGCTAAAGGGCAACAATGTTTTGATCTTCTGAACACTTGTGGGTACAACTGAAGAAAAAACTCTATTTGTATCCAAGTCCAGTCTGCATCAACATTGGGAATGTGTAGAAGAGATCTGTGATCAGATTTTGGTCAAGATATGCTTGAATCTGATTCAGAGCCCAGAAGGATTCAGGCAGAGCTGAAAACCAAAGGCGGATTTCCCAAATACTAACAAAATAATAAAAATGAACATTTAAATTTTTAGGAGCAAAACAGTAACAATGCAGTTACAGGAAAGAATCTGCAGAACTAAGCAGATGCTAAATACTTGCAAGTCACATTTATGTATAAGATAGATAACTGTATATAAAATTAAAGTAGCCTCATGTACAAAGCTGAAGTGGATAGTGAGAGATGGAGCCTAAAAGTCAAAAGTTTAAAACATTGTTACCATTTTGCTTGTCAGTGTCAAATATATTTATTGGATATGACTTTGGGGGAAAACCCAAAAAAAATTTTAAAAATTTCAAAAAACTGCAAAGGGAAAATTTGTGGAGTCTCTGAAATTTTCTGAGAATTTTTATTGCCTCCATCAGAATTTCCGGGATACATGAACCCCCCAAAACCCGACCCCCCCCTTATTTCCGGCTAGTAAGGGCCCCCTTTTTACACTAACTTGGGGGGTGGCAAAGCCCGGGGACCACCCGGGGCAACATCTCCCAAAAATGGCAGGGTATAAAGGGGAAATTTCCTCAGCCACCGTTTGTTTATGGAATGGGTTGAAATCTGCTACTTTTGGAAAGCAGGTGAAAAATGTTGCTGAAAATTTTTTCCCCGGGGGCGGAATCTTTTCCCCCCGCGGCAGCGCTTTTCCCGCTCCTGTATCACTTTCATTTCCCCTGTGATGAGGCTGAAGATAAGGGAGAAATAGTCTGGCCCGGGCCCCCAAATTTTCCCTTGCTCTTTGCATCGAACTAACTGGACCAACCTTTTTATATTTTTTTGGGGATCGGAGTTTTGTCCCCTTTTTTGACGTTCCGGGTCCTGCAAAATTGCCTCCGACTCCAAAGACTTCCCCACTCCACCCTAATTTTAGGAAACCTTCCCCCAGGCAACAGTTCGAATTTCCACAATCAAAAAGGACCAAAAGCGGGTGTAACCTCTCAGACTGGGTTTTTGAAAAAATCTCAAAAAAATTTACGAATTAAAAGGGAGGAATTGCTCTACTTTCCCCAAATTAAAACCCAAAAACATAGGGAGAAAAATTTTTCAAAAAACATTTTCCAAAAAAAATTAAAATCTCCAGACTCCCAAACCCCTTTACAGAAATTTTGTTTCTGAAGCCAGGGCAACCCCAAAAACAACATCAGCTGGGAAGCCCCCCATGATGAACCAAATTTTTCCTTCTCCTTAGGGAAAAGACCCAACTAGCACCCCAAATTCTGGGGTGCAAAAACGGGGGAAAAATTTTCTTAAACCGCGGGGGAGAATCAAAAGGCCCCCACCCGCAAAAGGTCCGCTATAGGGCCCTTTAGGGAAAAGGGCCAAAAAGCTAAGCAAAGAAGCGTCCAGGGAAAATTTTTAGTTTATCCCCAATCTACAAAAGCACTCAATGGCAACAACTTTTAACCAAAAAATTTTGGAACCCTTTTTTTTAATTTTTTTAAGGAATTTTTTTTTACCTTTTTTTTTTTCCACTTTTTTTTCCCCTTTTTTTCCCCGAGTCACCTAGGGGGGGGAAAGGTTTTTTCCCGGGCCCGGGCCTTTTTTTTAGGGCACTCACGGATGTATTACCCCCTCTCCGCCACAGTGAAGCACAGTCCCTGGGGGGCGACGGGGAGGGTCCCGCGGTCACTGACAGCAACCCCCTGAAGAGGCCCCAACCTAATAGGTTCCCCGGTGGTTTTGCCCCACTCGAGGTTCTGGGATGGTGGGAGAACGGAGAAGTTGGGGGTTTAAAGGAAAAGGGGAACAAAAAAAAGGGGGGCTGTTTTCCGACGTCTTTCCCCCCAAAACCATCTGTCCCGCCGAAAATGGGCCAAAAGGATGGCGTCATCCAGAGTGCCCCCGGGGGTTGGATAAGCCAAACCCAAAATTGTCCTTAACATGGGCAAACCAATCCTACCCGGAACTGGCACCTGAGGGCCCGGGTCGTTCCAACCCCGAAGGAAACACCCCCAGTGGGGAAAAAATTTAGAGACATACTCCCCAAAAGTCCTCTTTCCCCCGTTTAAAAAGGGGACTTAGTTCGGCCCCCGCCTCCCCATCAAGGGGGTCAAAGGGAAGTCCCCCAAAGGGGCAAAAAATCTGTCTCCGAAAACAAATTTTTGGAGAGTTTAGGGGGGTTAAAGAGAAAAGCCCACCCGGGGAAGGGCCCTTGGAGTAGGGGCATGAAAAATTCCCACTCTCTGTTTTTGTTACCAGAGGGACGTGGGTGGAGTCGAAAAAACAGGGCCGGGCATCTTCCCTGAAAGTCAGAAAGGCCTTCTTGTTCCCCCCGGAAAACCCAAAAGGGTAACTGAAAAGGGGGATTCCCCCGGGGGGGGAAAAACGATTCCCGGGAAGGGGGCCCCCAAAAAAGGGGGGGTACCCTGGGAAAAATCTCCCGATGCTTTTTAACCCCCATGCCAGGATCCCATCACCAAATGGTAAGTCCCTGCAAACTGCTTCCCCCAGTGCAAATTTCAAAATTCATGGAAACCGGGGGCATAAAGAAGGCCTGAAAAAATGTCACATTTCCCCCCCCCCGAGGAGGTGCCCGTGGGCTCTGACTGCCACCCAGTCCAAATGTCCCTGCCCACTTTGGGGATTTCTGCCCAAAGGGGGTCAGGCCCCCAAATGGAGACAGGGCCCCTTCGCTGCTAAAATGCAGGGCCCCTCAGGGAAAAAAAAGATCCAACAATTTGGGGGCAGTCACAGTACGGGAAAGTTTTATGCCAAAAAAAGTAAGCCAAAAGGAAAAGGTCAGAAATTAGCAAGGGTCCAAAAACGGTCGGAGCCAGTACAAAGTTAGAGGCAAAGGGGAGGTCAGGAAAACGAAACCGAGGTCAGAAAAACAGGGGAGCAAAAAACAAATAGGATACGCAGGAAATAGGCCCAAGGGGGAAACCCCTTTTTCCCCCGGGAAAGGGCAAAAAAGAATTTAAAAAAGTTTTTAAAACAGGGTTTCCCCCGGGGCCAGACCTAGCAGACGAAATTGGGGCGGCCCTCCGGGCCCTCCCTTTGGCCAGTGCAACAAACCCCCCTGACTTGTTTAAAAGCCGAGGTGACACTTTTTAAGCCTTTTGCCCCGATCTCCCTGGGTGGTCGGGCTGAACCCCGGAAAGGGTTTAAAACCCCCACCGTGCCTTGCTGCTTCCCCGGGGGGAAATTTCAACCGGGGACAACCCGTGTGTAAAAAAATTTGGAAAATTAAAGGGGAGTAAATAGCAGGGAAAGGGGGTTGCAATTAAAAATTTGGGGTTTAATAAAAGATCAAACAAAAGGACCATATTTTATGAAAGCAAAATTCCATAATTTTGCTAATAGGGTTAAAAATTTTGGCCATTTCCAAACAATCTGCTGTTCATTCTATAGTGCGAAAAATTTAAAAAACAAGTGGAAAAAAATTCCCAAAACAATGATAAAAAAAACCCAGGAAAAGGACAACCCAGGAAAAAGTATCCCCAAGATCTGACTTTGCAATGTTCAGAGAAGTTAAAAAAAAAACAAGAGCTACAAATTTAGACTCGCTGACCCAATGATACTTGTTTGACAAAAAAATAAAAAAATATGGGGCCCTAGCTTTCTTTGGGAAAATTTTCGCTACTTTTAATTAGATTTTTAAATGTGGGGGAAAGGGTTAAAAGAAGACTTTTTCTAAATACCCTTGCTCTTTTTATATTGGCCCCTTTTCAAAGGGGATGAGAGATTTTTATCTGTTCGAATGCCAAAACAATTGTTCTATGTTATCAACCCTGTCTTCCTTTCCTTTAAATTTGACAGAGGGAAGGAGTGTTTCACCATGGTTCGGTCAAGGCAGAAACTTTATCTCTAAAGTTTACATTGTTTATTTTTTGCTAGCACTTGTCTTTACTCCCGGGAAAGGGTTTTTAGCTTTGTTTATTTGGGTTTAAAATTTTTCTGCACTCTTTTAAATGGGAAAAGAAAAAACTAGCTTTAGAGGAACTAAATTTTTAATCAAGCCTTTTAGAAACCCCCCACAGCTTTTACCCGTCAGGGTGAGTCTGAAACCCGCCTGTGACTCTAACAAATCATAAAAACCCTTTGGAACAAGACCAAAATTTGGGGGATTTTTTGGCCTTAATGGACAACACCACATTTTTTTAAAACCCAAAAAATAGATATCACCAAATACCTCATGCCTCTGTCAAGTTTTTAAAGGGGGGGGAAAAAGGGGGGGGGTATGATTTCAGCTTGTTTTGCACCCACAGGACCTGGACACCTTACAGCTTCTGAGTTAACCCTTTTCCCTCTTTATTTCAAAGGGTCCTAAAAAAGTCAAAATTTCGGCCCCCTAAAAAAAAAGGGCCCCAAAATTTAAAATGAAAACTGAGTTTATTTCCTCAAGCAATGTTACCCCAAACAAACCAGCAAATCTACAACAAAATGACCGAAAAGGAAAATGCTCAAGATGTTGCAATGGCCCAGTCAATGTCCAGACCCAATTAAAATGCTGTGATGGGACCTTAAGAGAGTTGTGCATAAACAAATGTGCACAAACCACAATTTACTAAAACAATGCTATAAAGAAGAGGGGGGCAACCTTTCTCAAAATTATGTTAGAGGCTGATAAAATTAAACAGAAAATTATAACTTCAAGTCATTGAAGTTCATTCTACAAGTTATTGATTCATAAGTTGTACTTAGTTTTTCACACTTAGCTTTTCCATTTTTCTAAAATTTTTGTTTAAAATTTAAAATGAACCCCTTGGGGAAATTTAAAAAGGGGTTAATTTTTTCTTATTACTGTAGTTAACCCCTTAAAACACCACAATGTTTCCGTACTTCATGGTGCATGGGGGTTAAAGCCCACAGGGGCCATGGACCCAAACAAACCATCGATGGGAGGAGGGGCCCCTGGTGGGAAAACCCAGCTGGGCTGCTGCAGTTGCATTTGGGGGCGGAGATAACTCCGCAGCTCAGGAATTTGACAGAGGGGGGGGCGCCCTGGGCCTACCTTTGGCAACCCCTGGAGTTAGAATAGTTGTCATAAAATACGGGGGCAAAACAATTTTCCCTGGGTCCTCTATGATGTAGCTCTGTCAGGTCCATTCAGCTGACTAACAGTTGGACAATTGCTGAGTATAGTCCCATAGTGGGACAAGTGAAAAAATAAATAATTAAAATGCAAAAGTGTGAAAAAATTAAAAATAAAGTAAAACACGTTTAAAAACTTTTTCCCCTTACAAAGGGTTATAAATGAAATTTTTTTTAAAAATTTAGATATTTTATTTCCCTTTATGTGCAAATTGGGCCTTTAACCCCATATATCTGTCATGTTTTGTAAACCCGAATTTAGGGAAAACCATTTTAGTTTTTTATTTTTATTATTTATTTTAAAAGCGCCCTTAATTCCAGGGGGCTTTACATTCAAGGGGGGAAATTTAAAAATAACAAATGTTTAAAAAAATACCGGTGACAAAAAATGAAAAATTTAACCTTGATCTGGGGAAGAGGGCCCTGCCCCCGGAGGGCTTACAATCTAGGGAAAGGGGGGAGGGGGGAAAAAGAAGGTGTGGGGCCCCGACCCTGTTTGTGGGCCGGGGTACTGGGGTGGGGGTTTGTGTTGGTTTTTTGGCTTTCCTGAAGAGATGGGTTTTCAGGTTTTTCTTTTGAAACTGAGGAAAATTGGGGGAGAGTTCTTATGTTTTGGGGTTAAAAGGGTTCCCAGAGAATGGGTGAAGGAAAGAGTGAAGCTTTGGGGTGGTTATTTTGAGGAAAACTTTAAAGAGAGGGGGGGCAGGGGGAAAGATCCTGTGGGGGAGCGGGGATTTCGTGAGTGGAGGTACTGGGGATTAGGAGCAAAGTTTTATGGAGGGGGAGAGGTTATAGAACCCTTTTTTAGGGGCTGGTTAGCACTTGAAAATGAATTTCGCTGGGGAATGGGGAGCCCCTGAAGGGGTTGAAGAGGGGGGAAGGGAGAGGAGTAGCGAGTAAGAGGGGGGTAAAAAAAAAGGGCAGCAGAATTTAGGATGGTTTTTAAGGGGAGCGGGGAGTGCTGGAAGGGAGGCCACAGAAGAAGGATGTTGCAGTTGGGCTAGGCGGGGGATGACCGAAAGGGCCCCCCCGGGACTTGGTTTTTTATAGTTTTCAGAGTTTAGGAATGGGCGGGTTTCGTGGATATTTTTTCAGGGGGAAAGGGGGCAGGGAAAGGTGCGGGCTTTGGGTGTGGGGTTTGAAGGATAAAGGAAGTCAAAAAGGGTTTTACCCAAAGGCAGCGGACTTTTGGGGTGGTTTTGGGTGTAGCCTAATTAAAATTTATAGAGAGTCAGGTGGAGAGATGGAAAGGGCGGTGGGGAAAATGATGAGTTCATTTTAAACCACATTTAATTTTAAGAAAAGGGAGGAGAAAACGGAGGGATATGGCGTGTTTGGGGAGTCTGGGATCCGGGAGAGAAAAGAATTTTAAAATCAGGAACCCGGATATAAAGCTGGGGGTTTGTCCGGGGAAAAAATTTAAAAAAGGTTTGGTAGTGGAAAGCCCAGTGAGGTAAGGGGACCCGGGCCCAAAAGGGGTAGAAGGGAAAAAGAGGAAGTTGGGGGGGCCCCGACTGACCCCCGGGGGAAAACCAAAAAGAGAATTGGGCGAGAGGGGGAGGGTGGGCAAGAGTGGGGAAAAAGGAACTAAAAAGGTCCGTTCAGGGAAAATTTAGGGAAAATTCCCGGAAAAGGGGCCCAAATCCCGAAGGGTGGGGGAGGGGAGGGATGTGTACAAGGGGTGGAGTGGCGACAGTGTCAAAGGCGAGGGCCCGGTCTAAGAGGAGAAACACAGAAAAGGCGTGAAGGCCTTTTGCAGTTTCTAGGCTTGGTGACCTTGGTTAGGGGCGGTTTTTCAGTGGAAATGGTTGGGTCGGAAAGACCCCGGGGGGAGTGGGAAAAGGAGAGAGTTTGGGGGAGAAGATGGGAAAGGGCGTTTTAAGATAGAAAAACCCGTTCCAGGAAATTTTGGGTTGGGAAAAGCGGGAAACAGAAGAAAAAAAAAAAAAAGGGGGGGGTTTGGACAGGGGAGGAGGGGTCGGGAGATGGTTTCCCTTTAAAATTTGGTGTGATTGGGTTTCATGTTTTAAAAAAAAGGAAGGGAAGATGCCAGAGGTTAATAAAAGAAAGAAAAAATTTTGGGGGAGGGGGGGAAAAAAACGTGGAGGTCGGGGATGAGGTAGGATGGAAATGGGTCAAGGGTTTTTAGGGTGAGGGGGGATTTGGGGGCAATAGAGAAGGAAAGGGTTTTCGTGACTAACAGTGGGAAAGCAGGTTATGGAAGTGTTCAAATTGGGGGCTGTGTCAGGGGGTTAAAGGTGGGGTAGTGAGAGGTGGATGTTAGGGTGGGAGTTTTGGGGCTGTGGGGGAAGCTTTTTTCTGATGAGGTTTAGCTTAATTTTTTAAGGGAAAAGGGGTGGGAAAAACGCCCCCTGATAAGAGATTGGGGGGGGAGGTGCTGGGGGGCGAAGGAGAGGGTTGAAGGTGTTGAATAAATGTCTGGGGTTGTGAGACAGGGGAATATGAGAGTGGTGAATAAGTCCTGTTTGGCTGAGGTGATTTGCAAGATTTAAATGTATGTAGTGATTGTTTGTATGAGGCAAAGTCGTCGGTGGAGCGGGTTTTTTTCCAGCAGCGTTCAGCAATTCTGGAAGCTCGCCTCAGTTGTTTAGTGGACTGTGTGTGCCAGGGTTGTCTGTTGATGTTGTGGGTTCTGTTGTGTGTGAGAGGAGCGACTGAGTCAAGGGTGATGGTGATCGTGTTGTTGTAGAAAGCAGTGGCTGCGTCTGGGTTGTCAAGTGAGGATATGGTAGAAAGAGGTGCAAGAGAGTCAGAGAGAGTGCAAGGGTTGAGGTTTTGTAGGTTTCTGTCAGATAGGGGGCAGAGGCGGGTGAAGATGAGGTCCAGCATGTGTCCGTCTGTGTGGGTGGCTCCAGAGGTCCACTGTGAGAGGCCAAAGGAAGAGCAGAGTGAAAGGAGTTTGTTGGCAGCAGAGAGGTGCGCATCAATTGGGATGTTAAAGTCTCCCATGACAATAGTGGGGATGTCAGTGGAAAGAAAGTGGAGAAGCCAGGAAGAGAAAAGAGTGGTCAAGGAAGGTAGTGGCAGGGCCTGGGGGGCGGTAGACAACAGCCACTTGCAGGTTGGAGGGGGAGTAGATGCAGACAGAGTGCACCTCAAAGGCGGGGAGGGTAAGGGAGGGTAGAGGTGGAATGGGAACAAAAGAGCAGGAGTCAGACAGGAGAAGATGCCTCCTCCATGCTTGTTACCGGGGCGGGGAGTATGGGAAAGTTGGAGACCACCATAAAAACAAAACAAAAAAAAAACAATGGCAGAATTGCGATTTTGGTTCATCTCTCTGCATATAAAATTAAATAAAAAGCAATTTAAAGAAACGTGAAAAACCCAATGGGGTAGTAATCAAGATGTAAGTTTGTCCTGCAAAAAAAAGCCCTTACACAGCTCCGTTTATGGAAAAATGAAAACGTTATGGCAGTCAGAAGAGAGTGGTGCCTAAACATTGCTTTACACAGAAATTTATTTTTATATTTCTACAAAACAAAAAAATTATATAAATTGGGTTTTGCTGTAGTTGTATTGACTCAGAGAGTAAAATAAGCATGTCACAAATACTGCATGGTGAGGGCTGTAAAAAACTAAAATAAAAAACACTACTAGGATTGCTGTATTTTTACCATTCTTCCCAAAAACGGATTAAAAGAATATCAAAAGTTCATGTGTCCTCCAAAATGTTACCAATAAAAACGTCAACTCACCCCACAAAAACAAGCCCCTTCACAGCGCCATACACAGAAAAAAAAAGTACTAGATATCAAAAATTCTAGCTAGCAAAAATGTGTTTTCTTTTCTAAATAAAAGTGTTCTATTGTGTAAAGGCACTAAGACATGTCATTTATACCACACAGTGACCACTGTAAAAAAAAGATTAAAAAATACTGCCAAGATTGCTATATTTAGTTCATTCGGGCTCCCAAAAACCTTGATAAAATGCTATCAAAGTGTCATGTGACCCTCAAAAGGGTGCCAATGAAAATGTCTGTTTATCCCACAGAAAACAAGTCTTTACACTGCTCCATAAACAGAAAAATAAAAGTTATGGTTGTCAGACTATGACGACTTGAAAACGCAATATTTTAAGATATTTCTGTGTTAAAGTAGTAAAACATCAAAAAATTATAAAAAATTGATATTGTTGTAATTGTACCAACCCACATAGTAAAGTTATGTCATTTATACCACATGGTGAATGCTGTAAGAATATAAACCAAAAACAATGGCGAATTACAGTTTTTCTTTTTTTCATTTTCATGGCACAACATTAAAAAACTGTTAAACAACTGTGGGCCCAAAATGCACAATACACCCTGACATGAGTTCCTTGAGGGGATCTAAATCCAAAATGGGGTGATTTCTGGAAGGTTTCACCTGTTTTAGTACTTTGGGGGTTTTGCAAATGTGACATGCCACCCACCAAAATCTGTGTTCCAAAATCCAAATAGCACTCCCTCTCTTGTATGTCAAACTTGGAAGAATTTGGGTAATACATTTTGGGGTGCTTTGTCGCTACTATCCCTTGAGAAACTAAAAATGTTGTGCTAAACATGTTGGGGGAAATGACATTTTTTTCTTTTTCATGGCCTAAAGCTAACAAAAAAGTCTGTAAAACACCTGTGGGGATATTTAATAACCTTTTCCACGGAGTAGGAGGCAGACACAGGCAGCACAGGAGAAAAGTCCCACACTCTCTTCCCTCTCTCATTGTGTTTGGCTCATTTCCCTTTGAATATTTTTGAGCTGTCCTGGGTGTGCAGTTTGGACGTTTGAGAGGTTCTGGGTTGGTGGTTTTTGTTTTGTCATAGTGACCTTCAGTTGTTAGGGGTTCTCAGAGTTGGTAAAAAAATTGTTGTGGGGGAGTCATAACGGTAACGGCCCCCCAATTTTTATGGCGTGTAATTTGGCTGGTCTGGTGAAGGTGGGGTTCTTTACGGGTGAGTTTCCTGGGAACGGATGAGAATTTCAGCTATTATTGTTTCTGTGGTGCCCTGAAGCCTCTAGATTACAGCCGGTGGGTAATGCCTCCAAGGAGGTTGTTTGGTTTTGGTTGAGTGTGCCAGATCTTTCTAGCTCTAAGGACCTCAGCCCCATTAGTGTTCTTTTGTGTTTGGTTGATTGTGGGGTTCTTTTGTATTTAAGAGAAAGAGATTTACATTTTATACATTTGTATTTTGCTAAATAAAATGGCTGTTATGGACAAATGTATCTAAGGGGATGTTCACATGGCATATTGTGGCACGTACTTTAAGCGCCGCAATATGGCGGATATTTTAGAAGCACGCACTGGCCAGCACATGCTTTTAAAGCCCCATTCACTTCCATTATCCATATGTCCAATAGCCCAGAAGAAGTAACATGTCACTGATCTCTCCTGGCATACAATACACGCGTATTGTACGCCGGGAGAGACGGACATAATTCATAGTTCTCTATGAGAGTTATGACACTGTAATTGCGGGGCACTTTTCAGATGTATTGAAGCACAAATATACGCCGAAATGTGCCCCGCAATTATGCCCTAAAGGTTTGTGTCAGTGTTTTATTTTGGGATAGAGGTGAGTGGTTAGGGTAAGATTGGTGGAGTAATATCTGAAGCAAATCTGCAATACATTGGGTCATGGTGTTCAAGGAAGGGCGTTTGCTAACATGAAGATGCATATTTGGGGCAATTCTTTAAGTAGCAGTCATCTATAACATTAATTAACACACATCCACAAAGCTTCAAATTTCATGCTGTAAATTATAATATAAATGCTAAAAAGTGTTTACTTGATTCATCACTGTAATTTGACTTTACAGGCCATAGGAAGGTGAATATAAAGCTTTGCCTGCTCAGCCGAATACTGGAGAAAGCATTGTGTCTGTATCTTGTTAGGTCACCTACCCTACAGCATTTTTCCAAAGTATATGATGCTTGAAATGCAGATCTATAAGTATTTTCTAAGACAAAATGAACTGTGTAAAAATGAACGTTCACTGACTCTTTGTAAGAACCCAACCTTGCAGTTTTCTACAACATAAAGGTGAGTACATAATACAACACCAAAAATAAAATGACTCAAAGTCAGTACTGTGTTCTGTTACATCTCTCATTTCGTTACAAAACAGAATAAGCAGTACTATATGTATCATTTCCTATAGTTTTCTACCCGTCTTTGAGATGAGCCAATTTTGTGTTTAGGACCCCATGAATTTTGAAGTTTTTGCATTGCCACATTCCGTTTCACCATTGTTTTTTTTGCATTATTGCCTCTATTCTAAGGGTCCGTATGATTATGGCGATAAACAAATTGGCAGAGCATTTAATGTTTCATTACTTCTGCACAATAATGGCAGGGAAAAAAAGAGTTCTTATATCTTTGCACCTCAAAAGCCATAACTTTTTTTAATTTTTTCAGTTTTTACAGGACAAGTTGCTTTTTGTCCATTTCAAATGGAACCATTTTGAGGATCATATAAGTTATTAACTTTTATTCTTTTTGTGGAGGAGGATGAATAAAAGCAATTCTACTGCTGTTTTGTTTTTCTTTAACTTTGTTCGGTGTTCAGTGTCAATATGTTAATTTTACAACCTGGGTCACTATGATTGCAGCTTGAAGGTGCTGCTGTCTCTCCATTTTGTTCTGTGTATATCATAGAGCAAGCAAACATGTAAACTCTTTCTGCAACTCTTATGGCAATGGAAGGAGAAAGTTGTACATCTGGACAGCCACCTCTCTTCTTATTGAATACCTGAAGGTGGCAGTTGGCAGCACCACATTTGGAGAAAAGAATCTGTTTATGAGATTGGCATGAGTCTCAGAAGTTGATATAAGTGTCTGAGATGGGAATACCCTTTTATTATATTTAACCAATTTCTGGCTTGGCCGATTACTGCCCTTTCTGACCAGGCACATTTTCCTTTTTCGTCGTACACACCGGTTTGAATGTTATAACGCTTTCTTGTGCTCACTTATTGTACTCATTTTTTTGCCTTTTTTCCATGACATGTTAGGCTTTATTTTATGTAATTTTCACATAATTATAATTACTACATTTTTTTTAATAAGGGTAAAAAAAAAAAAAAATTCACATTTTTTTTATTTAATAATTTTTTTAACTGCAAAAGGGCAGATTAAATATGTTTTATAATTGTGGTACACTTCCATTATGGACGTTTAGATATAGGTGGTTAAAAAGATTTAGGGTCATTGAGGGTGGAACTAAAAGTTACTGCTTGGACTGTTATTATTTATTTCAATACAATTTGACTGTTTATTGTTAGATTGTTTTACATATTGTTTCTCTTATAAGGTGAGAAAAAGACATTTGGGGGGAATTTTTATATCACTTTTTTTCTTTTGCTGAAATCCAAGGGGAAATACATCCTATGCATTGACGGCAGAGCTAATCTGGGTCTGATGAGACAAAGCATCTAGGGCAGTTACCAAGCCCCGGTGGTCACGTGACTGGTGGGGACAGGAAGTAGAAAACTGACGGGCTTCTTGCCTGTCTTTGTATACAGCACTTCTTGAGAATTGTATACACAGCAATTGAGATGCCAGGGACGGTAATAAACCATTCCTGTCCACTCAGTCTAGGGCCCAGGTATCGCTGATAGCTAGCTCTCCATCCATGTGGCTGTGCAATTAGTGTACAGCTGTGCTCTCTGGTTCCAGAACGTCCATGCAGAGCTTTACTGCCGCTACCCATCTGTTTATAGTTTTTGGGTGATCAGCAAGTAGTTAGGGTGCTTTCACACGGTGCGTTTTTTATGCCGCGGCGTCTAAATGAATGAAAAACGGTGCCGCGCACCATTATTCAGTCCGATCGGGACATCAGCGGTGAGATTGATGAGTACCAATTGGCTAACATTGCAGCGGGAAGCCTTGTGAAGGCTTTCATCGCTGCCATGTTTTGAATTTCCTCACTTCCGGCCATAAGCAGGAAGTGGGGAAACCGCTATCTTGGTACACCCTAATGCATTGTCTATGCAATGCATTAGGCTGTATTAATGATCGCGCCCCCTAATGGTGAAGCACCATAGGGGGACTCAATGTTAAAATAAAAAAATAAAAAAAAGTTTTAAAGTACAAAAAAAAGTATTAAAAGTTCAAATCACTCCCCTTTCCCTATTTTACAAATAAAAACAATAAAATAATAAAAAAGTTACACATATTTAGTATCGCCATGTCCGAAAAAGTCCGATCTATAAAAATATATCATAATTTATCCCGTACGCTGAACACCATAGAAGAAAAAAAAAATCCATTTGGTCATTTTACGTCACATAAAAATTGGAATAAAAGTCAATCAAAAAAGTCGCATGCATTCCAATCTGCTAGCAATACAAAGTATGCTTCAGCCCGCAAAAAATGCACCCTCACTGATGTCCGTAGGTGTTAGCACAAAAAAGTTATTGGTCGCACAAAATGGCGCCATGGCACAAATTTCAAAAATAGAAAATGTTTGGAATTTTTTTACAGTACCAAAACATAACGGAAACCCTGCATGTTTGGTATTGCCGGATGCGTATCAACCTGTAGAATACAGATCACACATCATTTTTACCGAAGAATAAACTCCATTAAAAAAAAACTCCCGAAAAACATGCCGCAAGTATGTTTTTTTTCACTTTTTGCCCCACTTAGAATTTTTTTGCCGTTCCCCAGTATATTCTATAGTAATATAAATAACATCATTAGAAAGTAAATCTCATCCTTCAAAATAAGAGCCCTCAGGTGTCTATGTAGGTGGAAAAATAAAAGTTATGGCTTTCAGAAGGCAAGGAGGAAAAATATTTTGAGCCATATTATTATGACCGTCCGTCAGGAAGGGGTTAAGTCTAACTCATATTATGGCTTTGGTTGTTAGTTTAGGAAGTAATCTGATCAATCTGTCTCTAAACATGAGTATCACATACTGCATAAACCAATGACTCCAATTATAGCACCCAATTTAGCAGTTAATTCAAGGAAACATCTTCTAACTGGAAATATGCTTACCATTGAAATAAGCTAAGGTCTCATCTTTGATTGGACAACATCCCATTGTTTTAAGCTATCCCAATAGTGCAGCTCCCATAAAACCAGATAGTCAAGGTAGTCGTGTATGCCGCATTGATAAATGTAGAGGTCTTATCTCACACATGTCATAGTTACTATGCATTAGAGAAGAAGATACCATAAAAGGAACAAAATATTGGATACTGAACAATACCAAAGAGGCTTGTGAGAAAAGATTGACCTGGTACATTTCTGGTATATAAGTCTGTGCTATGGAAAGAAAATTATAATCAGCAGAAAAACAAACTCAATTATCAGGGACATAATCTTTCTTTTCTTTTCTATATGTGCATGACACTTGCCTCTTGTGACAGAGGAAGGTGTAGATGATATACTTTACATATCTTGAAATCACATACTTTTGTAAGTGTTCCAGATAATATATACAAATGAATTCTTTGGAGACGGATCCAGTGTTAATGCAAACACAAAAATGAAATAAAACAACATATGGCAAAGAAAAAAAGGAAAACATTCACTAAGAACTAAATAAAGCTCCACATTTTAACTACATGTTCTTCAACCAATATTTGTACAATATAGGTCTCTACTAATTTAAACACTTATTTTAAGAGATTTTTTTTATCAAGTGGTTGCTAATCATTTTAATAGTTAGGTAATACCTCGTAGCCAATAATATATCTAATCTTTTAAGTAATTGAGTAATATATACTAGCCATTCATATAAATTATGTCCTAGCCACTTTTTGTTCTGGCTCAAGCAGTGGGGTCCCTGTAATGGTTCTCTCTGACTTAAAGGGCCACTGCGCACTGCACAACCGCTCCAATATCAATTGCTTGACTCGTGTGGCTTTTAAAAGGGACACCTCCCTCATCTTGGTGTCTGATCCTTGGTTGTATAGCCTGGTGTTCCAGTTTGAGACATTGTTTTTGAGTCCTCTGACTTTATTTTTCTGTCTGCTGACTGTCCTGACCTTTGGATTGTCCTTATTTATAAAAAAAACTACTTTCCCTTCCTCAAGCCTCTTCTCATATGACTATGCCTTCCATCCATTCCTCTAATGTCAGCTGTCAACCACAGATGGGGAGAGAAACCTGGGAACCCCTGAAGCAAAGTCTAGTTCCCGATACAGTGGTGCCTTGAGAAATCAGTTTAATTTGTTATGTGTCCTTGCTCTTAACTCAAATTGCTCTTATGTCAAAGCAAATTTTTCCAAATAAATGAACTGAAATGTCATTAATCTGTTCCACACACGCCCAAACCACCACAATTGTTTTTTACATGTTTATTAATAAACATGTACACTTTACAAATATACTGAATACAGTAGAGAATGTAATTAAATAAACTGGTTTAATTAAATGTATTCACCTTGAAAGTCACACGAAGATGCTGCTGGGGATGGAGGAAATTACTAAACTTAAATTCTACATTTTTTTTCCCTTCACTCAGGGTGGGTTCACACAATGTTGTTGTAATGGCAAATGGATTGCAGAGCAGATTACTTATTTAAAATTAATTGATGACTATATATTAGAAGCTTTTGAGCAGGAGCTGCTGCAATGCACATCTGCTCTCCTTCACTCTTAACTCAAGTATTCGCTCTTAGCTCAAAGCAAAAAAAATGGCCCAAGCGACTGCTCTTATCTCAAAAGTCAAGACGCTCTTAAGTCAAGGTACAGGGGCTAGAGGGTGAAAACCAAGGGGCTCCTTAAGCTCCATTCCGTGTTGTGACTCTATGACAAAGTCTACATGTGATTGTGTGGATCCACTTCTTGTCTCTAGCAAATTCCTTCAAAGGGAAGATGGTATTATTCCAAGGCTTTAGTCTTTTTACATCTTTCATCTTACACTATTTCTCTCTTGCTGCTTTGTGTTTTCAGCTTTACTATAGCTCTGACATTGAGTTCATGAATAAGTTATACATAGACAACCATTATCAAGATAGGGAATAGTGTGAAGGCTGGTAAAATTGAATACATGATTATCATCAGAAATTAATTCTGCATCTGTAATTCATGGCCTCCAGGACAAGCTTCATATTTTTAAAGTGTGCACATCCATGTTGCTTGCTTTTCACCATATATGAATGTATTATTTATGGATAATAAAGCAGTTCAGGGTTATTATACAATTTTCTGGATTTATTAAGCATATACATTCAAATGACATCTGTACAGTGAAAACCTTTTTAAACAAATAAGACCCTTTCAGTATTGTTCAAAAATATAGTTCTTTATAGATCTTGCCTCCTGGAAAACAAAAAATATATAAAAGTATAGGTTTATAATAGTGACAGAAATTACAGGAATCTCTGATCAAAGCTAAAAGAGTCCAACTGCCGAATACGTAGTTCACCAAACTTTGTTCTGTATTCTCAGTAACCAAAACCTGGGCATACAGCTGCCAAATGGCCAGTTTTACATCAGCCAACATTAGGAGCAGGAAACAGATGCAATTGTTAATTTTTCACCAGCAATAATAATTGAAATTTTTTTAAAATAAGTTATGCATGCCCAGTTATTGTTTGTGCTTCTTCTTCTCAAGCTCAACATATTTCATCTGTAACTCAGCCTGTAGGGACTCCTTTTTCCCCACAGAAGTTAGCTTCCTGCTGCAGCCTAGTGGCATAACTGAGGGGTGGAGGGACAGTCCAACCTAGGTGGAACTTTTTTTGGGTGCAGCATTTTTTACATGAGTGCTGAGTCTCTTTTTGGATGTCAACCCCCTAATGGAAGGTGAGAGCTAGGTTGTGGTGGGATCCCTCTGCTTAAAGGGAATGTGTCATAAAAAATTACTTATTGTTTAACTCACGTTTTTATGTTAAACACATTTTTTAAGAATTTTTGGTTATATTTATTTTTAATTTTCCATATCACTTTCAGTATTTGTAATAATTCTTAAAATCCTGTAGTTTTTACTCTGGCCACTAAGCCTAATAAAGTCTACCTTCCTGCCCATAGATAAAGATTTTCACAGTGTGTTCATTATTAAAAACAAGCAGGGGCAAATGAAAGGAGAACCCCCAGTGTGAATAAGAGAACACAGAATCCACCCGTCCCCAAGAGGAGATAGTCACAGCTCTCAGCCCCCCTCCTCCTTGCAGAGTGAATTCTTCCTAGGTCACACAGCATGACTAGAATACTGTCCTATTGAAGTCTATGGGACAGAAACAGTTTTATGGTTCCTATGTGCATGAAGCTGCTGTAAAGTAACTCTCTGACTGCTGTTAAAGCTGTGCAAACAAGGCCTAGTGGCCAAAGTGAAAACTGCAGTACTTAAGAATTATTAAAAAATATTGAAAGTGATATGAAAAATTAAAAAGGAATATAACCAAAAATTCTTAAAAAAATGTGTTTAACATAAAAACGGGAGTTAAACAATAATTAATTTTTGATGACACATTCCCTTTAAGCACCGGCCTCTTACCCCCAACTGTGATTGGTGTAAAACCTTGGCTGGCAAAGGCTATAGCTATGCCACTGCTGATCTCCCTTCCTGGCAGGCAGCTTTTTCTTGTAGCTCCTTATATTGCTCTTACCTTTCTCTGCACAGTGCACCATTAGCACAAGGGAGGAGTATGCTGTGTCTATAGAGAAAAGATAACCACTATTACAGTGCAGCCACCAGCCTTGATAACTCGAGGAGTCATAGAGGCTATCCTCCAGCACAACATTCTTCAGTAACCGAAGATCAGACCTAGAATAAATGAGTCCTGCCATTCCCATTAATCGTAGTCTGTGCTTGCAAGTGCTGTGACTTGTGGCTTAGTACTCCACTGTGTATTTATTCATTAATGAGGTATTCCAGACTAATAAAATAACTGTAAATTACAAGGATATCCGATTGCTTTATGATAATTACGGGAATATCCCTGCTGACCATGAGAATAAAGAGGCCACTGAGCCGACCAACCATGGTGACCTCTTCACAAACTTTCCATGCACAGCAGTGCCCTCGATACCTATTGTGCAGAGAGCGTGTAGCAATTCAAGCACTCCGTTTGGGACAAGCTACATCAGCACCAAAGCCCTTTCATTCTCAGGATTGGTGGGGGTCCTCTAACTTGGAACCTCACTAACAGTGTTGGACATTGTCAAGGGCCTACCAATGAAGTTGATTGTTGGGGTCCACCAGTGGAGCTGATTCTTGGGGCCCATTCTACACTTACTGTACATGACGGCATATACTGCACATGATTCTTGCACTGTGCCTCTTGCTTTCTGACTATTGTTCTCTGTCTTTCTCCCTGAAGAGCAGCCCCAAACCTGCCATCCTCAGGTGCCCACCATGACCAGGGGTGCACTACATCCAGGGAGCCCACCCTTATTCCTCTCTGGACCAGTCAGAGTCTGCTCAATAATTATAAATTGCTAGAATATCCCAGCAACATGCCATTTGTTTATAAAATGAGACTATCCCTGTAATATGTTAGGATGTTGCTTAGTATTGTAGTACCTTTGTGTTCCCATATATTAGGCTTGGACTTGTAGTACCTCTCTGTTTCAGTGTGTATGTAATATTTTCTAGGTTTATTTTTTTACACATAAAAAAAATACTCCTCGTTTTCCCATAGCTCCACTTCTGGCTCTTGACCTTGAAACTGATGAAGAGGGAATCATCAGCTGCAACCATTCCATTCACTTTCACTACTGTATGCTAAAGTCAATTTAGTGATTTATGTGATGATATGTGAAGGAAGACATAGACCTCAATGGTACGTATGTGCTTTTCATGCTTCTTAGAGTCTGCTTTCGTCAGCCTTTTATCCACAAACATTCATTTTTATGCATTAATTGCAAAACAATACAGCGTGAATTAAAATGGCAAAAGTGCCTAGAAATGTAAAGTGCTAGGTGGCAGATTCACAATGTACAAGGTATATAGGACTAGGTGTAAAATATGATTTTTTTTTTTACTTAAAATTCAGGTTTCAGTTATGTTTGTGAAAATTAGAGCTAAATGCTAGAAAAAAAATATTAGCTTGTTCATTTTTAAAGGTTGCACAGAAAACAGGTAAAGAGTTTTTCCCATCTCATACATTTATGGCATATTAATAGGATTTGTCATAAATGTCTGATAGGTGCAGGGCCCATCCCTGGGGGGACACCTATCTTGAGAATGAGCCCTCAAAAGTGTCCATGCAAAACAGAGAAGAGGTCATGCTTGCATGGCACTCTCCATCTATTTCATTGAAATGTCTGAGGACACCACTCGGCTGTATTCAGACCTCCCACAGAAAATAATAAAGAGTATCTAGGTAGCGCGACCTCATCTCCGTTCTTTTCATTGAAAAGGTTTAAACATGTAGTCAGAAGTAATTAAGGACTATAAGGGCATGTCCCCACTGCACGGTTTTTCGGCCGTTTTTTTCAGCCGGTTTGCGGTTTTTCAGACCGCCTGAAAAACCGGCCGAAAGTGAGCACAATTGTGCTCTATGGAAAACCCGTGCAGCAGTCCCCACTGCACGGGTTTTCTGTCGCGGTCCGGTGGCAAAACATTGAGCAAGCCTTCTTCCGTCCGGTTTTGGATTAAACTGTGTTTCCAAGTGAATGA